>APFE031451424.1:42740-153686 GCA_000404065.3 Pinus taeda
ATGGGATAAGCACCTCATATCATGGAGTTAGCTCCCTTAGTTATGGAATGGATGAACCAAGGTGGAGTGGACTTGCTAGCATAATATTCCTTCTAGAAGCGTCCAAAAGTGATCTAAGGTGAGTTTTTAAGAGTGAACTCACACCTATTTAACTTTTACAGGGGTTCACACCCATCACTTAACAGATAGAGCGGTCAGGTTCATAGGGGACATGACCATTGGGTGTGGTACCGCAGGCAATGCTAGGAGAAAGTGTGAAACCAGGATTTGAAATATTTTTAAGGTAGTTCTCCCATTTTCAAGACTTGACATGAAGAGCTGAGGCTTAAGACTTGCAAAGGAGGTATGCATGAGTAGTGATGGACTCACACGAACTGTAGAAAGTCACGGTGACAATTTTTTGTGTAACAGAGACCTAATCAACAAGCCCCTCAACTCTATCTGTTGTAGAAGCCACTAATGTCTGTATGCAACAACATGATCGATATGATCATCATCATGGGAAGGCCTCCAATCTAGAGCAAGACACCATCATCTAACTCAAAAAAAATAGCATGATCATGAGGACTATGACATCGTTTGATCAGACTTTATATGCAACACATCATCCACATACAATCCACCTGCAACCCATACATACCCATAATACTAGGTTGACATCAATTCAAACCAACATGGAACACATATCAATTCCAACATTGTACGACAATTTGGTTGGTCGACCAAACTTTGAGGGGGGTCCCTGCACAAAATAAGTAAGGTCAGCCCATGACTACCCATGCACACTGAAAGTGGAAAAAAACAAAGTATGAACCAAAGCGTGATAGTGTGGGTGTCACGTGCAAAACAAAAAGGCGAGCACATTGGCCATGCTCTCATGAAGGAAGGGTTCCTCAGTGCCCACATGTAAATGTCACATCCATAATGAACAACACGATGGAAAAACTAAACGAGTGAAGTGAATCCAGGGCATCATGTGCATTACAAGGGTGCATTCCCTGGGTGCTCTTAGGTGCTAAAAGGAGACTTGCAAGACACGAAGACATGCGGACAAGTTGGGCACATTGAGTGGACCAGGTGAGTTGGCTGATGGGTGAATTGGGTGACACTACTATCAGGAAGACATGTGAAATATGGATGGATAAGATATGCGATCGGTTGAGTGAATGATGACATTTGAGCGAAGCAACCCATGGGCAAATTCATAGTGTGACGTGCACAATAGGAAAAACGTTTATGCCCTAGGTGTGAACACACAAATGTGGGGTGCCCAAGTGCCCATGGAGGCGTCGTGTGCTTGACACACCATATCACCCTCCTAGCAGGGGTGCCCACAAAAAATAAGTAAGTTGAACCTATGACTACCCATGAATATAGTTCTCACAAGGGGGTCTCATAATGATTTTTAGAAAATTAACTAAATTAATGATTAGGTGTTAAAAGACAATTTATAATTGATTTATTATGTATCATGGTACTAAAAAATGATAACGTTTTTTTTTTAATAATGAGCTAATGATTTGTGTTGACATATTTGCACAATAAGGAAAATGCTCACACCCTAAGCACACCCATAGGAAGGTAGGGTTCCTGAGAGCCCATGGGATGTCGCATGTTGGTCACGCTCGACAAGGGCACCCATGTGATGAGTTGGTGGATCATCCTAACTTGGGAAGGGGCACCTACACAAAATACATAAGATTATCCCGTGACTTCCCATGAACAGAATTCCCACAAGGGGGTCTCATAATGACTTTTAGAAAATTAACTAATTTAATGTTTAGGTGTTAAAATTCAGTCTATAATTGATTGGTTAGGCAACGTGGTGCTAACAAGTGATAATATTTTATTTTCATTGATGAGATAATGATTTGCGTTGACTGATTTGCATAACATGGTGAATGACCGCACCCTTAACACATCCACACAAAGGCAAGGCGCCTAGGTGCCCTTGGGGCGTTGCATGTTGGGCATGCCAAGGCGCCCATACGATGAGTTGGTGGATTGGCCTGACTTGGAAAGGGGAGCCTGCACAAAATAAGTAAGGTTGTACCATGAATTCCCATGAATAGAGTTCCGACAAGGGGGTCTCATAATGATTTTTGTTTTTAATGACTAAATTAATGTTTAGGTGTTAAAAGTTGATATATAATTGACTGATTATGCATCATTGTACTAACAAATGATAATATTTTGTTTTCATTGATGATATAATGATTGTGGTTGATTTATTTCTATAGCAATGGGGACACCTAAACCTTGGGTGCACCAGCATGAAGGCAGGATACCCGGGCATCCATGGGACATTACATGTTGGGCAAGCCAAGGAGCCTGCTTAGCAAGGGTGCTTGTGCAATGAGTTGGTGGATCGACCCGACTTGGAAAGGGGCGTCTGCACAAAATAAGTAAAGTAGGCCCATGACTGCATATGAATAGAGTTCCCACAGGGGGGTCTCATAATGCTTTTTAAAAAATTGACTAAATTAATGTTTAGGCATTAAAATTCGCTTTATAATTGATTTATTTTGTAGCATGGTACTAATAAATGATAATATATATATTTTTTTCATTCATGAGCTAATGATTCATGTTTATTGATTTGCATAGTAGGGAGAACACCCACACCATAAGTGTGTGCCTACACAAAGGCGGGATGCTCAGGTGCCCATGGGGCATCGAATTCTAAGCACACTAGGGAACCCATGCAACAAGTTGGTGGGTCGGCCTGACTTGGAAAGGGGTGACCGCAAAAAAGAAGTAAGGCCGGCACATGATTTCCAATGAACAAAGTTACCACAAGGGGATCTCATAATGATTTTTATAAAATTAACTAAAATAATTTTTTGCTGTTAAAATCCATTTTATAATTGATTGGTTATGTAGCATGGTATTAGAAAATGATAATATTTTTTTGTCGTTGATGAGCTAATGATTTTTTGTGAGGGCTGCATAAGTCTCTTGAGCTAGTCATGATGTGACTTGAGATGTGACATCACCATTATTCTCATTGCCATCATCATCATCTAAAAGTGTTATCAGTTGATTGTATAATTTATTGTTTTGCACTATCTATTCTTTGGAAGTTTTAGTGAATCGATTTCATTAGGGATACAAAATTCTCTTAAGCTTGTCGTGATGTGACATGAGAATGGGGCCAACGTTGATTTTTTTTAATTTGTGCTTGTATGCATTGAAATTTGACATGATTATGGTAGATGCATGCATTGACAATATGGGAGGGTTTTGAGACTCAAATACGACTCACAAAAATAATTCGACAATCAAACAACAAAATTATAACATATATAAATATCAAGGAGATGAAATTATTTATTACTATTTACCAGTTGTAGGCTTATAATGTACTTCATAGTCCAGAGGTTGAGAAAACTCCTTACCTTCCATTTGATAAGACTTCTTACCCTTCATCGTCATCTTTTTCATCATCGTCACCATCATCTTTGTCATCATCATCATATTTTTCATCAACATCATCTTTAGCATCATCATCATCATCATCATCATTGTTGCTTTCATCTTCGTTGTCATCATTGTCAACATCATTATATGAAAAGGAAAGGTGCCTCAATGAATCACACATAATTTATTATATGTCTCTTATTCTCCTACTTCCAATGTTTAAGGATATGAGTCCCCATGAATGTAAAAATGATGGCTATCTAGGAATCAATTATCATTGATGTCAAGTTTATTGTTACTTATTGTAGGCCTACCCATAAGCTCCAATCCACCACTTAAAATTTACCAATGAGTTGAAATTATTATTTAATTAATTAACCCCAGATATAGTGACTTGTGAAAGGGGCCAACGTTGAAATTTTTTTAGTTTGTGCTTATATGCATTGAAAATTGACATGGTTATAGTGGATACATGTGTTGGCGGTATGGGAGGGTTAGAAGACTCATATATGATTCACATAAAGAATTTGACAAATAAATGGTAAAATTATAAAATAAATGTCAATGAGATTAAATTATCCATATCCATGTTATTGGTTCATAAATAACCTATTCATGTTGTCTATATCCCTCCTGGATGCGAATTTTAAGCTACAATGATCATATGTGTTGGTTCAATGAATTATCAATGGTTCTTGGAAACTATGCTTATGATATGCTAAATTGACTTGTGAATGTTTAGGATATTTGCCCATGGTAACAAGTTGACTTATAGTGGTCATATTGTTACTTTATCTCTAAAATCCTAATATATGTTGAAATAGTGACAAAATTGCTACTAAATTGTTGATATCAAAGCACTGTAGATACACATTTCGATTGGTCTATCAGTTCAAATTCTCACTGACTTAGCAAATGTCTTCAGTCTCCTTGACTTGCTCATCATGCATCACCCTTCGTAGTGGACAAGTTGGACTAGACATCAAATGTTCCATGTATGTGGCTTAAGAAATCCTACCATTTGAAGGATGGGCACTACGATGCCTTGGAAACAATAGTTTTATTGGTTGTCATATTTTATGTTACATCGAAATGAGAACATGGTATTTCTTGGAAAACTTTGTATACATTTATAAATCAACTATTACAATGCTTAACCATATAAACTTCTTTTTCAACCTAGAATTGTGTGACCAATAACTTCTTTCTCCTCAACCCACTCATCAATAACCTTCATTGTGGACAAGTTAGACTCAACATCATCGTGTTCCATTATCATGGATTGGGAAATAATCCTCCCATTCAAAAGACAAGCAACAAGATGCCTTGTATTCAATGGTTTCCATGATTTTTATAGTTGACATTAATTAGAAATGGGAACATAGATTTTATTGGAAATTTATTTTGTATATATTTACAAACAAATTATGACAATGCTTAACTAACAGATCCTCTTTTAGTTTTCCATAAACCCTTCAACACATATCTCTTATATTCAAACAATGTATTATCTCAATTCATTGTATTATTCAATTTATTAAATAGATAAGAGAACTATTCGTCAGTGAAAATTTTAAGGATGGAAAATTATCTTGAAGTTTAAAAACATTGGTGAATCTCACTATTCCCCAATATGAAAACTATACAATGTGTATTGATGTATTTGAAAAATTATTCAAATTTATAATTATTTTATATATACTCTCAATATAATGTTGCTGATTTTTAAGGTAAAAGAATTTTATATTGTAAAATTTGGGTAAATCACTTTTATAAAAAATGGAAATTGACAAATCATTTTTTTGGAAAAATCAAGGAAAATTAGCCCACCTGTGGATATTAGCCCCTAAAATTTTCCACCCTATTCATGTGCATTTAAATTAAACCTAAACACTTGACATATGGTTGGGTGTCATCATATTTATATTCTTAATTTTTAATTACATTAATGAATGGATTGTTGTTTCCCACATTGTGTAGCCATGTTGAACTACGGGTTCTTCAGATGTTTAATCACAAGATACCATGGGATTTCATCATAATAGCGTTAATGACACAATTAAATTTCTATTCACATGCAACACATGAAATACATGATTAATTTCAACAAAAATCATACAAGATTACTATATATATTAATATGATATATGACCAAGATTAATATTATATTAAAGTAAAATTAAATACAACATTTATTTAATTTCATTTTATGTTATATTATTTGATAAATTTATGATTTAATATTATATAATATAATATATTATATGTATATATTATTTATATTTAATTTTATGTTTTGTGTTTAATTGGGGTCGAATATAAGAAAAAAATAGTGTTAAGCCACATTTTTTTGGCTTCCCGTCGATCTGCATACGAGGGCACCATGGCACCAGGGTTTCACTACCTTTCGGAGTTCAATACCACTTCACTCGCCTTTGAGAGCTTTGCATGACATTCACACTCATGGTTGGACGATCCGCAAATTATCCGGTAAGCATGCTAGATCTCTCAGTGTTTTGTTGTTGGAATTTTGTATTGGATGACCTCGTTCTTCTATTGATGAGTCTACGACCTACTATAAAAAATTAGGACTAATTAGGTGCCCAAAGAGCCGCATTATGCTTGTCAACTTATGTCACTATCACAAATATGTGACCTCACCTTTTTCTTGTAGTTAGTCCTTCTTTCTAAAAAGATAGAGATTTCCTTATCAACCTTGACCTTGTCATTGGCCATTGAATTTTGTTGTTCTTCCCCTTTCCCATAACGTAACAACTTAAGACTGGTCTACCTATCCCACCATTACAGAGAAGATTTTTTTCAACTTTTACACTCATAAACCTGTCGGAACACTTGTGCAGTAGAAGGGTGAGGTCTCAGGTTTGAATATTATCGATGTACTATAGATTTATGGGTCAGAATATGCAAGACACTAGGGTTTCTTCAAACAGGCACACCTCGCCACTGTCCACAACCCAAGATAAAATCAAAGTCCATAGCCGAAGACGAGTGTGATAAAAAATATCTCATGTAGTTAGTCCTTCTTTAAACATTACCATTTTATTACTATACCCTCATATTAGGGTTTTCAAAATAGAGATCACTAACTATTATTTACAAAGATACACTCAATAATGATTTTAAAAAAGAATGTCACTGCAAATTCAAAAAAAAAGTACCCTTTCAATGTTGCCCTAGGTCAACTCATTTTTTACTTTCACTGTGTATATATATGTGCCCAAAACTCGTCATTGAAATGCACAAACTCTTTTTCTCCTTATGCCATTATCAGGGACTATGAGCAAGGTGATGATCCTTCTCTTATATGCGTAGAAACACTTATGCTTATCCTCTGGTTGTACAAAGCACTGTATGAGATTACAAACCTAATGTGCCTTCATTTCCGGTCTCCCTCATGCATATAAACGTAATAGGAGTCTTAGATCCTCTTCTTTGGTGACTGAGGCTCAAATTGAGTCTTTTAAAATGTGTTTATACTCAGAACAAGTGGAGAACCAGACTCCTTCTTTTCTATCCTTCACTTGCACGATAATTATTCTCGGACCTCATGCATAGGCATATAGAAGACCTTTATATATCTTGTATAAATGTAGGGTATGAGTTTCACTTGATAGTGAGACTATGCTTAAAAAATTTGGTACTCTTGTCTTATACTCAAAGTATCCCTTCAATAAAAAATTTCTTGGAAATAATATATGCAGAGATGTAGAAATGATCTCGGTGCCTCTTCTAATCAAGAATTTATGCACATGACTATACCACAGAATTGTGAACCTTTGATAGAGGACTTGAGTCCTTTCTAGGGCTATAAATATGTCACTTAATACCACAAAAACTCCAAATCTTTAACAAGGATCTATAGTTATCATGGTTGAAAAATATATAGGCCTTGAATTCCTTGCAAACCTCTTACAGATTTACTGATATATAGTGATTGGAATATGCATACCAGAGATGCAAATATGATTAGATATTTTAGAGGTTTTGCAGACCTTTTGATGCCACTTTTGACCTTCACTCTGATACCAGTGAGTGCATACTCCTTATGGCTGCTTGAAAAACGTTTCATCTTTACAAAATAGTGCTCCTTATGCTATGAATTTTATCCAATAGGTTTGCGGCTTTGATATAGTGATTAAGGGATAATGTAGGTGCAAAAACTCTTCGACCTATTTTCAATAAGGGTGGGACTTGAGAAGACTATTAAATTAGCCCTTGGATCCTTTTGCACAAGGATTTTATTCTCTCCAACTAATCTCAATTTTGCAATATGTAATGTAATTTGGTATCTATTATTAGGGTTAGAAAATGTGCCCAGAAATTCATTCTAGTTTCCTCCACAAATTTGGGTTAGGGTTTTTGCTTTCCTTGAGAAGTGATCATGCCAAATTGACCTTTTTATGCCCTATGTTGAAAGAGTTGTCTTAGATATCAGTTGTCAAATCTAAGGAAAAAATTTAGGGTATTCATTTATTTGATTTCTCTTTAATCCTTGACATTTTCTTGTGATTTATATTAGAAAATTATCATCATTATTTAGTTTTTTTCACCATCAAGACAAATTAAAATAATAATATCATAATGAAAACACAAGAACACCAAATGTAGGATTCTAGTCCAGGCCAAAACCTCTCCTAGAGAGGAAAACACACAAAAAACTCTTCTCATAGAATTCCAGTGAGGACTTCCAACGCCTTGACCTTGACCCAAGACCAAACTCCCAAGTGATGAGCCAAAAAATCCCAAAGAGATCACTATAAAACTAGACTAAGGAAACCCTAGGTTGTCCTCCAAAACTCACACGTGTGAAGCAATAGAAACATAAATTCGCTTCCTTTCCTCCTTTGCTACCTTCCACAGAAACTCACTTCCTTTCTTGCTACTTTCTTGGATCATATGTTATTTATTTTTGGTATGGATCATATCAATATCACTTGATGTGTGTCACTCAAATGAGGAGAGAAATTTCCTTTTATAGGCTTCTTAGGAGGCGATTTAGGCCTCTCTAGGCTCACATGAAGAGGGTTGGCCGACCCATCACTTAGAGGGTTCAAGCCATGATGTTTTACATTAATATTTGTCCTTCTTGTTATATGGGCCCTCCAAGGGCTAGTACATCATGAACTTGACTCTTAAATTAACAACAAGACCCCTATAGAACTCAATGGGTGCTTTGAATTAAGACCACAACATGATGGAAAAGAGACCCATTTCAATTAAAAAAAAAATAACAAGTACATTAGTAATCACATCAATCCATGAATCAAGTACAATTTATAAAGACCGGCACTAGTTACATTTCAATAGGAGGAATGGGCACACGTATAATGGGTTTGATTCCATTACAAAAAATCAATAATATTTTGGGAAACAGTGAGGGGAAGTGAAGGAAATAAAGGAAATGGTTGGCTAATGAGGCTAGTCATTGGCGCACAAAGAAAAGATAAAGTTATACCCATATTTGGTGTACATATACCTAACCATAGTCACATCATAGAGTTCAATGGGTGGATTTCAAGCATTCAGTCCTAATAATCATATTATATAGAGTTGTTTTTTTCTTTCCCATGTGGTCTATGTAGGGTCAAAGAACATAATCATACTGCTAGGTAGTGCTATGAAAAAAAATATTCCATAATATCCAATATTGTTTATTTATTCACTCTTCATCTTTTAACCACCTCATATTATAAATATATTTCCCCACCTCCAAAGTTCACAATAGGAATAACATATAAATATTAAAGTGTTAATTTAAATAATATTGAACAATATACCAATGAAATATTTATTCTATATAACAAAGATAAAACCCAATTTATTAATATCAAAGAACATGTATTTTTTTATGTCACTTAAATCCATAAAGTTTCTTCCAGACACTAAATTTTTTGAAACAACAAAATGAAGATATGTACATTACCTTTCTCCACGAGAAAATTAAAAATAATCTATTTGTTTACTTAAGGTAAACTAAAAGTAAATTTGAATAAAATGGCTAGAGTTTGTGGTTGTAGTTTGGTTCAATTTCCATAAGAAAAGTTAATGTTGAAGCTATGTAGGTCAACTACAAGGGAACCTTAGACAATTAATAGTTTCTTCAAATAGTAATTTCAGTCACACATATCAATTGTGTCGGTGTCACTGTTATATATATACACATAAAAAGGCTAGAAGTAAGTAAGTTATTATTTATATTATATATATATATTATATCTAATATATATTATATATATATAGATTATATATCTAATATATATATATAATATATATATATATATAATAGATATATTATTATTATATATATACACTATAAATATATAACAATATGTAGTAGTATGTATGTAATGGATGTATATGTTATATGTACATTACATATAACATTATACCATACATACATACATATATATATTAACACACACACACACACACAACACACACACACACAACCACACACACACACACACAACACACACACCACACATATGTATATATATATTCATGGACCCCAAAGATCGATAACCACTATGTCCACAAAATATTTGTTCCAATCATATTAACTAGAAGGGATGACTTCAAACACGGAGCCTAACCCCAACACTGTCAAGAGGATTTAACCCATGATATATGAATAGCAAAGGTGCTTTAACAATGGGACGAGGACTCAACTAATTTGGCTAACCCTTGAGGCTTAAGTCTAGAAGAATAAATTGCCAACATATGCAAAAGAAATTCAATGACTAACAAAAATGGTTGTCCTCTATTTCAGGTTTGTTTACATTTTTAGTTAGACATGAAGGATTTCGTTATTTTCTCTTACCTTAAAAATGACCACACCATCACGCTTACATAGAGAAAACAAGGGTCATCATTGATTACGTGTAACCCAGTGTTTCGAGTGGCATTGATTTCATAAAGGCTTAGTCATGCCCCTACAAATCGAAAGGGAATATTGTGGACTCATCTAATTAAAATAAATAAATAAATAAAAATAAAAAACATATGGTGAATATCCAATGAATAAAATACTAGAGTGTGTAATAATAAAATAAAATCCGATTTAGAATTATATGAAAAATTTTAACGTCATTACACTGGACAAACCTTAATGCCATTACACTACGTGCAAACCTTGGTGGACTTAATAAATTTTATTTTTAAATAGATATGGATAGTTTTTTTGTTGATAGTAAAAAGAGCGGTTTGTGATCATATTGTCCAATCCTCTCTAATTGCATAAGTTGTCCAATGATTTCCTCTTCCATGTTTGTTGCTTGGTCATGTCCAAAAGAACCAACTAAAGTTAGGGAACTTTTCGTTTCATACAACTGAAAGAAAGGGAAATTTTGGCTTCATATTTGGAGATAACATTAGGCCAAATATAATTTTTTCTCTCTTGTTGAATGGGTTTCCATTTCATGTTTAAGTTAGTTGGCACACTTGGGTGAGAAATTTGTAATTTTCCTAGGAATATGCCCTAAGCAACTTTTCATCCCATGTATCTCCCTTGATTATTATCCATAAACTATAGTTCCATCTAGGTTTGGTGATTATCCATTGATGGAATGCATTTTTTAGACTAAATTTTGTATGGTAACAATGGGGCTAAATTAATGTGCATGCTTCCTAAGTCATTCTTTATTTCTTATAAGCAAATGTTTAGTTTTTGGGTTTCAGTTTTAACCGCAAGGTCTAGTGCAAGAAATGTAGGAGGAATGGGAAAACATTTTTTTTTGCCGACATGTTTAAATTTTGAAGGTTATGAAGTGTGTTGAAAGTTTATAAACACTTGAACCTCTATCTTCTTGATTTGAGGTTCAATGGGTTTGATTCCATTACCAAACATCAATACATTTTTTTTTTAAACAATATGTATAGTTTTTGTGTTAATAGTACAAAGAGGGGTTTGTGGTCATATAGTCTAGTCCCAACCAGTTACATATGTTTCTCAATGATGTCCTCTTACATGTATATTGCTTGGTCATGTCCAAAAGAACCAACTGAAATGGTAGTTATCCTGAAGTTTCTTGGTCATGCCTTCCTCCTCCAACTTCTCTTTGTTTCCTTCCCTGACAACCAAAAGAAAATTTTTCCCTTTGTGTGTTTCTAACTAGACTATCATGAGAACTTAGGGAACTTTTGGCTTCATAAGAATGAAATATAGGGAACTTTTAGCTTCATACAAACTCCATGTGTCTACATTAAGAAACTCTTCATACAAAGCACTATATCAACAATTTAGACACTTCAATCCTATTCAAACTCAGGTATTTGCAACGATTTATAAATCAAATGATAATACTTTAGTTTCAACACCTACCAGTAGTGGTAATACTATTTGTGTTGAGTTTGATTTACTACAATTGGATCAAAAAGGCCTACAAAGTGTATTTCGATGTGACTATATTTATCCTATAGAATCTCATTCCAAAGAGAGATATCAGGATTGGGAGAAATTTTTTTTAATAGAGATAAAATAGACCCAAAAGTACCTCCTAGTCCACTTGAGAAGATTCCTTTTGGTTGTGGCTACTTCAGATGCTCCCCACTCATGATGAATTGCACTTGGGTTGGTGAGAATTAGGCTTCTCCTCACTCTAATTTATAGACTTCTCAAGGGCTTCATCTAATATTCCTTTGTGGGCTTCACAATTATAAAACAACAACCTTGACATCCAAAAACTTTTCCTTTTATTCCACCTAAACTAGTTACATTCTTCAACATATCGAAGAATGTGGGTACCTTTTTTGTAATGGAATATTAAATTCTATCAAAATATGTTGAGTTCTCAAGTTATAGAGTGAGTTCATTCAACATGGGTTAGGATGAATAGGTTCTCAAGTTCTCAAGTTTTAAAATATTGCTCGAATATTTTAAACATGGAGAACTTTATTATAACTCACTTCTCCTCACTTCAAGATGTTTCTCAACATCCTTTATGACACTCGCTAATAGTTTCTCTCATTTGATGGGGTGTCGTAGTATTTTAAACCAAACAGGTATTTGTTAGATCTTCCTTTGTCGAGTGACAGAAGTTCAAGTAGGATAGAAGAAATTGAACAAACATCTGCTACATCGTTTAGAAGGTGAAGATCAACTAGAGGTGAAAAGGTTAGAAGAAAATTACATAAACACATGGAATTTTTTCTCACTAAATGGTGGTCATGTTCTCATGATAATGAGAGCATAGATAACTTCAAGTTTCCCTTGAGGTACAAACATCTAGTGAAACAATGGGCACCAAAGGATCTTCTTGAAATAAACAATGATTTTTCTCTCAATGAAAGGATATACTGCATTGCCCTGTCACCATTACATTCTTTGGGGATATTTTCCATGGATTCCATAAAGGTACGTCATAGAGGATTAACTGAAATGATGGAGTATGTTGGACCTTGTTACAACTACAATGATTGGGTACAACTAGTCCAATATAGACTATGTATGTGAAGATATGTAGTGGCCACAAATTATATACAACTAAAAGACAATGATCAAAGTAAAGGCACAACTATGCATATTGATGGAAGGAAAAAAGCAACAAGTAGTATTGCAGGGTTTATAAATAATACATAACCCGTGACCACAAATAAATGACCAAATTCATATTCTAGGGGCGTGAAGGAAGCAATGTATTCATATGCGCCATTAAATAAATACTTACCGGGGAAGAGTTGCTCATTGATTACAATTTGAATCAAATAGATACAAATATTGCTATTATAGGAGCGGTATGTATTCAATTTTACCCAAATTGTAAGTAATGTCTATTATTTTTTATAATTATCATTTACTACAATATATTGTCAGGCATCTTGTAAGTTGAGGAAACATTTTCATATGCCATGGCTAAAATATTTTGCCAGACTGATCAAGGTCAAAGGGCACCAACCTCATAGTAGGTAAACATCAATGTAGTTTAACATAAAATAATATGACCACAAGATTTATTCTAGAGTGGCATTTTATCCATTATAGAGTAGGTCAAATTCATATTTTTAGGCATCATATAACTAAATGAAAGATTCACTATGATTATGACCAACTTGAGAAAATGTGTTCCTTTATCCATTTCAAAGCATTATTTCTATACAATATGGAATATATATTGATCCTGTCATAATGCCTCTTCTAGGAGCCTTCCAAGATGATGAAGTTCTTATAAATTTAGAACCTTTTATATTGGCCATGATATAACGTGAAGTTGCTATGTAAATTTAGACATATATCAGTAGTGGTTTTCTTATTAATATAATGATGATTAATTATGGATAAATTAAAAATTACAAATATTTGATAAGCATTGTGATAAGGGTAAGGAACGAGCCTTATAGAAGTCCACAAATGCTCTTGAGGAAGAGCTTATCGAAGAAGAATTTTTTATGTCTGTCGATTAGATACAAATAATAAAGAAGCTTCGAATGAAATAAAATGAAAAGTCAAGTTCTTTAGTTCTGATTGAACGTCAAAAAGAAGAGATAAGAGGCAAAATCTGAACCTTTATGTGCTAACTTCGTCAGTATGGGGTGAGCAACTTATTTAATTATATTTTTTATTTGTTTATGATTTTAATTATCTCATCCTTTAAAAAAAATAAAAAAAATATAAAAAAAACTTCATTTTACAAGAGTTTATGGCAATGTACAAACCTCATGTTGTGACTATGGGGGCTAGAGTTGGTACAAGCGCTAATGGTCCACTTGTGAGTGACACATCAGTCATTGAGACTAGTACACCCGCTGACCCTTACATGACAATACCTGCATCTCCTTAACAACATACGTCAAGATCTGCAGATAATGTTGTGGATGCAGAACATGATATCATTGCATAATTTGAAGTGAGCTTTCCTAGATCTTCTCGAGTTACTAGCATAGGAACACTACCAACTATGTTTTTGGTAGATGAGAATAATGTCCCCGTGAAAAGAGAGAAACTTCCTAGTATTATCATATAGTCTATGATAATTTTAAAGTAATGATAATATAGTTTTGCAAAAAATGATGTATTCTATAGGCATTTGTATGACCTAACTTTGGAAATATTTGGGCCTACCATTCACACATACTGGAAATCCCAAAGTTCCTAGTTGAAAGATGAACTTATAACCGGGATGGTTTTCCAGTTTGTTGAGGGTACCTTAAACAAAACTACAGTTACCTCGAAGGAAGGATTGTATTTGAAATATTTATGGAACTCGTATAGGTCTCATTTGAAAAGGACAAGGTCACACAAGCACCCTCCAATGATTCCATATATGGAGCGGAAAGTGGTCATGGTAGATGTAAACAAGAAGGCACTGTGAAAAGCAGGGAATGAATGACCTAGACTAGGAAGGTATGAGGCACTTTTAATAATCTAATTATGATGCTTTATCATCTATGTGATATTTGTTCATCCAACATTGGTTTGAGGCTATGATTAAATTACAATCCAAGGAATGTTTTATAGAGGCTGTTAGTGTCAGTACTTGCAGCCTTCCACCAGTGATCAAACATGCTCTTACAAAGTGGTCTTACGGTGTCAAAGTCAATTTTTTTCATTTCAGTGAGTCTTCAAGTAAAAAATTGGTCACTGGGTATTAGGACTAGGAGTGTTTTCACACCTTCCAAATCTTTCCAAGTATTGGTCCATGTCACCCCTCAGCTGAGTGTACCATCATTAAAAGAGTTGTCATCATTATTACAGGTTCCAAACTATCATTTGTAAGTGAGTGGGTCATTTTATACCTTGTTGCCTCAGTTTTGCTTTTAAGGCTCATTTCCCTCTCCTAGGGTTTTGAGGCCATTTTTCTTGGTTCGATGAATCCCATGATCAAAAAATCAACAAAACTTATATCCTAATGCTCATATACCTTCCCCTACCCTTCATAGACCTTCTTAAACACTTCCCATCACTTATATCCCTCAGATTCACCATTTTCCCACAAACCCTAGCCTATTGTTATAATTTGACACTTTTTTTAGGCTAGGCCTGTGTTTTTCCCTTTTGGACCCCTTACCCTCACTCAATATTTGAAATTCCACTTTCCCCTATTTCCTAACATCCCTTCCTACCTCCCAAAAATTTCCTAAGAATTTAGAATCCCCCATCCCCTTCATTTCCCTTCATTTCTACAAATCCCTTGTTTTCCCTTCATTAAACCCTAATTTCCACTCCCACTGAGCTATGGTTTGCTATGGAATCAAAGATATCTAAGTAGAGGAGGCATAAGGGATATCAGCAAGTATGAGGAAATTTCATATCATCAACATCATGTCTCCATCATTTGTCAAGAAGTCATTCCAAGGGACAAGTCATTCGCCACACATAAGTGCTGGTTCTTCTTCACACTGTGTTTCTAACCAAGAAATGATGAATCTGACAAATGTGAGAGACATTTTTGTCCATCATAGAACAAGGAAGAAAAACCTCCTTCATTTTTTACACAGGTTTCATGGTTGTGGAGAAATGTCAAAAATACAGGTGCCACAAGAGAGTTGCTACACTTCTAGAGAGACCTTAGGAACATCAAGTTTTATCCTATCTCGAGTGTCCAAATGACTTGCTTGATACGTCAAATGAAAACTAGACTGGAATATATTTCTAATGAACTATCATGAGCTCAATTTTGAGTTTAATAAGACCTCCAAAAGTTTCCTGCAACAACACTTTGCATTTTTGCACCCTCATTCTGCAATTTTTGACCAGTCTTGGGAGATTGTGTTTTTGACAGGTGAAATGAGCTCCAAATTGACAACTAAAGGCATATATGGAAAGTAGACTTGACAAGATCTCCAATGTGCTATCCCAAGCCTAATTTTGACACCGGGAAGGCCTCCAAATGTGGCCTTCAAAAAGGTGATGCGCACCTGTCAAGGGCACTGCACATTTGCCCAGTTAGGTCAAGGGCCACTCAAAACTCAGCAAAACATCTCCAAAGTTCAGAAATTTGTCACCTAAAGGCTTTCATCACATGAAAAAAGTAGGTTTATCTCTATTTTTTTTCTCATACATTGTTTACTTGATCTATCATTGTGTTTAATGTTTCCTAAATTAAACTAAAAACCCTAACCCTAAGGCACCTATTTGCCTAGGCTCCCTATACCCTACCCCCAATTCACATCTCCTATCCCTAAAAACCCCTATCACTACTACCTCTCTATTATCCCTTTCGCATTCCAAATATCCTTCCCAAAGTTCCCTCCCATTACAAAATACTCCCTTCATCTATATATCCCTCCATCACCTCCCTAGGGTTTGGTTTTTCACTCTAAATTACACAATGGTAGAGATGGACATGTAGGAAGAGAAAGGCGTCCATAAAAAAAAAAACATATTTTGAACTTATAGACTTGGACACAATAGAGGATGAAAATAAACTTCAAATAGTCATTAAAGGTTAAGAAGATAAGATCAATGAGCTCCAAACTAATCTTGATAGGGCAAGATATGTTATTGACTTCCTAGGGCATGAAAACAAGCAGTTGAAAACCAAAGACTTCATTGATGAAGTGAAATGCATCAAAGCACAAAGAGAAGCAGAAAAGGCTAAAGTATTTCTTGAAGAGACATTAGAAAAGTATGATGAACCTGATGATGATGAGGACTAGCCTCCAATATGGAGACCTTGGACTAGAGGGTTGCAAAGAGCTCTAGAACTAGAAAGGAAAAGACAAGTTGAGCTTGTTGAACAACTCATTGTTGATGAACAATGGGAAAACATGATAAATCAAGACCAAAAATATTGGCTTGATCAAGTCAATGAGCATTTAGAGAAGCTCTTGGCCAAGACTAAGAAGGACAATGACATTCAGAGGAGGATGGAAAAAGCATTATGCCATGAGAAACCAAATTGCTAGAGCCAAGCTCAAAAGAGCTCAAGCAAAAATTGTAAAACTTACTGAGCAAGAGGAGAAACGAAAGTTAGATATTCTTTCTGAGGCATCCCTACATGCCTATAATCTTTGTCAAGTCATAAAAACACATTTTTTGGCATGATGGATGATTTTGAGTTTGAAATAAGTTGTTGTGTTTTACAACCATTTTTTTACACAGTCATGATAGGCAAATGCACAACGTCATGGGCGCTTCATTTTTTTTAGGGAATCTAATGAGGCAAAGTTTAGCATTTTTGGGTTTCTAGTGATGAGTACATACACCCTATACCTTTGCTAAGTATTTGGAGGAGAAATGGTGGGTCAAAAGGTCAAAAACCACCCTAAAAATGACCATTCTACCCTCTTTTTCAGCTGGGCACTACGTGCTGAGCGGTGTTGGGAGATTTGGTTTTTGACTGGGAAAATAAAATTGAAATTCATAAATTCAAGTTGTTCTAGAAATTAGATAGGCATAGCATTCCAATAAGCTATTTTGGTCCCAATTTGGACATCGGGAAGGCCTCCCAAGGTGCAGCTAAAGTTGAAGGGTGCTCCTGGCATTGGCGTTGCGCGCCTAGCACTGGTGTTGTGCATTTGACAAATTATCTAGTTTTTCACTGTTTTATCCAAGTTTTCACTTTCACCTTGGAAAATCATGATTTTATCCTTGTAATTGATCATTTGAATGTAATTATGATGCTTCTAGAGCTTACTAGGATAGATTCATCAGGTAAAACAAGTTCATGAGGTGTAATATATCAGTTTGTTTGGGTTAGGGATGAGTCACTTTGACCACCCTATTTTCTTGTTTGCAGTTCAGATCTTGTTAGAAACAGCTCCTCTTCTCATGGATTCGACCCCTTGAGCTTAGGATGATTTTTTTTGGGTCTATATGATGCTTTTCCTCGGTCATTGTGTTGGTTGGCCTCAGTGGAATGCTTATGCTTTGATAAAATATCATTTTGTATCAATTACAATAGGAGATTAATGAAAAATTGCAGCTATTTCTTTGGGATCCATGTGGTATGATGCTCAGCAAAATTTTTCTTATGTTTTCATGTGTTAAAATGTATTGTTGACTCCATTTCATCATTTCATAGTCTTATGTGAATGTATACAAGTTTGAAAAGCAGAATCAATAACTTTTATGCTCTGTTTTGGGTAGATATTTCACAGTCTGTGGTTTCCTCAGTTTAGGAAAAATCCATGAGGTTTACATGATCTTCCTAGCCCCTCATCTATATTCTCACGTCATCCATCAAACCCTAAGGTTCTGATCATTGTGCATACCTTACCCCATCAAACACCCTGTAGTTTTGACCTAATTTCCTTGCCCTAACTGTTTGGCTCCTCCTGATCCAACAAAACCCTTCAAAATCAAATCAAACCTTGTGCTAATATACCTATCCTAATATCAATTTCTAGATCCAGTCAATTTCTCTAAGATCCTTACAGAGAGGGCCCTCTCCTGGCCTAGTAGGGCTAGCTACTTGGCTAAGTGT
The DNA here is from genome assembly GCA_000404065.3 of Pinus taeda. Classification (NCBI taxonomy): domain Eukaryota; kingdom Viridiplantae; phylum Streptophyta; class Pinopsida; order Pinales; family Pinaceae; genus Pinus; species Pinus taeda. The sequence goes on from APFE031451424.1 coordinate 61,544, forward strand.
GGTTTGTGGTTACCCTAGTTCAATCCAGGTGACAACATAGTGGCGAATCCACTGGGGATCGAAAGATCTATCTTCCCAGGGAAATAATGGCAACAACTTAGATCCAGTTGTTGATGGTGGAAAGAAGTCAGACACAAGAAGGTTGAATCATCCACTCGATTGTTGAGGGATTTAATCCCCTAGGGCTTTTGGGTGGAACACTAGCAGACTGAAAGTTGTCTAAACAAAGAAACATGCATACACACGCCATTATGCTAGCAAAAGCTAATTCTAAAGTAAGAAGGACGTACCTCAGGTCCTACGTTCGAGTAGTTCCTCAAGGGTCCAAACCCTTCTTCACGTCCCTTTCGCTCCTTTCTCCTGCAAAACCAACAATTCCAAAGAATGCGGGAGTATATGGACAAAGACTTATACAAAAATCATCTTTATGTTATAAAAGAAGGAAGTTAGTTATGAACTTTTAAACATCCATTCATACATGAAATTCAAACATGAACATCATAAACATAAAGAAGAAGCATATCAGGAATCAAGACGTGTTTCTTTATTATAGACAAATAGAAAGTACAAAAGGAGTAATATCACCTGAGCAACCTTTCGCAGGCTCCAAGCACAGCTTCCTTCCCGATCCATCCAGCCTCAAGCCTCTAGCATATCTCCTTCCAAAACTCACTCCACGATGCCATAACTAGGGATGAACATCAAATCACAAGGAAACAAGGGTTTCTTGTACAAATGGGGGAAGTGCAGAAGGCACAAGGGTCTTTAGACCTGGTCAGGGGAAAATCTCAGTATAACAACCTTTCTCTCTCTTCTCTCCTCCCTTAGGCCTTCCCTTTGATGTCTTTTTATACCAATTCCAATGTATTTTTTTAGTTAGGAATTGGTTGGGAACAGTTGGGGCCATGGGCACTAATAGGTGATCAGCAGGTAAAACTCGCGATCTCTGCCCGAAAATAAGGATTTTTATATTTTTTTAAGTGTTTTAATACATATATGCGGGTTTGGTATATATGGACCTGTGTATACACGTGTTTAACTCAGGGAAATGTCGCGTACAGGGAATAAAACACTGTTTTCTCAATTTGGGACCAGGTCTGGAAGGAGGGGTTGCCCTAGGCCATGAGTACAGCATCACAAACCATAATAGTGAGATTTGGAGCTATAACAGATGCCCCCTAATATATGAGGTCAGAAGGGGAACATGATGACCGAAATATATTAAGCAAGTACATGGAAAGGAAATCTGCGAAAAGCCGAGGAGTACTTCACCAGAATTCAGCCTGCCAAGCCACAAAAGGAAATCAGAAAGAAACACCATCTAAGGCGGGCATACCCATGCTCAGAGAAAGCAAAGCATGTCCGCATATCAAGTACAAGTGGATCCACTAAGTATACAAGTATAAATGACTGGAAAATACATAATGGATCATCTGATCATGATCGAACAAGTACATGTCTGAATATCACATATAAAACTGTCAATGATGCTGAGAAATACAATGGATCACTGATATCAAAGACTGATCCCAAAAAGGTACCAACTGAACATGATGGAAAAGGATGGTACTACACTGCAAACTCAGGTGCTAGCATATAGAATGTCGCCATAACTGAGTGCAACATATAAGGTGGAGTGGTATCAACTAGCAGCAACAGGAGCAATTGTCAAGTGAACCAATGAATGCTGATACAACCTGAGGTCTTCACCGATCGTCGTGGTACATTTCTACACCATGGGAATAAATGATCTGAAGTCGACCATGTGAGAAATCGTTTGATTACCGGTCATTGATGTATGCCATTAACAAACGTGAGACTACTCACTGATAATGATAATGAGCGTCAAGGTACCCAGTACAAACCAACAAGTGCGAATAAATAAGCTAAAGTCGAACACCTGTAAGAATCTATCGATCAGGAGACAATGATGGTTTCCCACTTTCAATAGTGAAGGATCTGCCACTAATGACTGCAAACCCCAAGGTACTGCCAAATGGACTCTAGATCTTTTCCCTAGAGCAATGAGTCGGAGTCGATAGGGAAAGATCCGCTAGAAGGAAGGCATTAAGGCATCCTTCATCAATCTAGTGCGAGTGTAACCCGTAGGCTAATAATGTGGAAGGAATCGGACAAAAAAAGATGTAGTAACTGAGCCGAAATACGTTTCCGGCGTACACAAGATGTCTCTAGCGCACGGCAGAAATCCTCTGAACCAACCAATAATGAACGCTGACACAGAGGTGAGGTATCCACCAATAGGGTCAAATGGAAACCAAGGTACTGCACGAATCCCAATGTGTGATAATGTAAGCTGACGTCGAACACAAGGGAAACCACTTAGTCAAAGACCCATGATACTGATCGATGCTGAGCACAAGGTAACCTATCAATAATGAAAATAGGGCCAGGGTGCGGCTCTAGGCCTGCCCTTAGAGCAAGATGTCGTCATCGATAAGGACAAGACCTACCAGCAAGAAGTCAATGGGGACCTTCTCAAACCGGCATGAGTAAAGGACCAATATAACTGATGTGATGATAGACATGACACTGACAACCGGGATGGCCGACTGAAAGATGAATCAAGAGACACCGCCGAGTGACCGACTCATGCTAACTTCCCTTGAACAAAAGCATGACTCAATGTGACTATGGCAGCATATGATGAATCTATACAAGTTCGTCATGCCGGAGGCACGAACGCACCCTCCATATGATTGGAAGAGATAACCAATCGGGGGAGAACTGACTCAAAAACAAGGTTAAGGATTACCTAAGTCAAACTAAATCCCGCCCAAGCGGAGGATACTTTTCTTTGAGTGATTTGTTCAAGGGCGACACGACTGACTCTAGCTGCCAATAATAGATGGAAATACTGTCTCGTTCCCGCTCTTTTTGGAATATTTAATTTTTTTGTCTTTTTCTGTTAAGATAAAAAAAGAATAAAAGAATGCTATGGTACAGTGGAAAGAACGAGTGCCGATGAAACAGATGATCTAGTTCCTGGGAGTGGAACGTTCCTATGCTCAATGCATGGAGGCAAAAACTGGTCAGTGACACTCAAAGGTGTGTTCCTTCCACGGGACAAGGTGTGTAAAGTTGCAGAAGTCAAAGGTATGCAAGGTTGATTTTGCAGATGTCATGGTCAAAAGTTGGCTTAAACATGAGTCCGAGTGAAGCCGGCTCTAGGCCAAAAGGTGCAAATGGTCAACATGGAATGCAATAGTACAACTCAACACAAAGGAGCCTCTAGGGTATAAGGCTAGAACAAAGCGAAGAAGCTAAGAGGAATGAGTCTTCAACGCATAAGTCATGGCAGGACTACAGAGGACTCCCGAGCCTAAGGACAAAAATCAACATGAGTGACAAGTGACAACCAGGTACTAACTAGGGCACCCATGATAAGGTAGGCTCTATCACCCAAGTCATGATACTTCTAAGCAATGAGAAGGTTCTGCATCATAACTTGGTGGGGTTGATCCTAAGGCCAAATGGGAAAGGAAACTGATAAGTGCACAATGCAGGCGGAAAAACCTAACCTATATGCCAGTTTCAGAAACTAATACCTATCAGAACGGACCAACCATAAAAATTTCCAAAGGAGAAATCTTCCAAGTTCTGCATACATAAATAGGAACACTAGACAAGAAGTTAATACATCCCACATATAAACTTCATATAAAATCTTGTGTTATAGAATACAAAACTTGAAAATGCGTACCTTATATATACAATATGGTACAGGGAACCACGCAACCTTGTGGCTTACGCATAATAGTTCTGTTGAACAAACCCCTTGCAGGGCTCAGGCCAAGGACTCCTTTGGTAGTCAAAACTCATGGCTTCAAAGAGTTCCTCCTGTGAAGGCAAAATAAGTTCTGAGAAAATCATGAGAACTAAAAGGATCAATAGAGGGAATTAAAGGGTCCCATGTCCCTATAGGAAGAATCTCTTGGTCAATTGCCGGGACCAAGTCCCAAGAAGGAGAGTAATAGGTCAAAAGATCCTTCTCAGAAGCGATTGAACATTGAGGATTCAATGCCACATAATTGACCCGTGGCGGGGAAGAGTCTACTTGAACACTTGGAACAAACCAAGGGGCATTCTGCAGTAAATTCGAATTAGGGTGGTGATTATCAGATGCAAGCTGATCAATAGTGACAATATTCCCGTTATGAGGAAAGCACATTACTCAAAAGAGTGAAGACACCACAACATTCATAGCATAGACATAGTCACGCCCAAGTAGCATATTAAAGTCTAAAGGGCTATCAACCACCATCATATCGATTAAAACAGTCTTCCCACCTAAAGTGATAAGCAATTGAGGAAGAACACCCATAGATTCACTAGGTCTTCTATCATAGGCTAACAACTGACTCTGAGCTGTCAACAACTTTGGGGAACCCAAAGCTTTCCAAGTGAAAGAGGATATAATACTTGCAGAGGATCCTTCATCCACCATACATCAATAGACATTTGTGGAATTAACTCTAACCTTTATTTGGAAAGGTGCAGCAGAAGGAAGACGAGGCTCAACAAGACTATCCCAATCAAAGGAAACACTCTTAGAACTTGGAGGGGGAACATTTGAAGAAACTGGAATGCCCCCTATACTAGAAGACTCTGTACTAGAGATCAAGCAGACTCTTTTGTTAGGCGCTTCACCCCCAAAAAGAGGAGTGTAATCGGCCAGTGATTGCACTGGCTCAGCCACATTATCAACCAATGGTTTATGGGATTGATGAGAAACCAAATCAAATGAAGGAGTAGAAGTACTTTCAGAATCGGACCATACCCTTTGAACCTCTGGAATACCAGGGCATAAATGAGTAAGATGGTCTCCCTTGCATATCTTACAAGGGAACTTAGGTTTAAAACTTCTACGTCCAAGTTTCTTATCAACCTCCATTCCGCCAACATGACTAGCAATGGTTTGCGGAGAGTCCTGAACATGACTTGCAGAGGTTGGTGACTCTTTGCTAGTATGACTTGTAGTGACTAGACTCGTGCCCCCAGCATGACTTGCAGCGGCTGAAGACTCATCTCCAACATGACTGGCAGAGGTTGAGGGTGAAGTGCTAGTGTGACTTGCAGTGACCAGACTTGTGCCCCCAGCATGACTAGCAGCGGCTGAAGGTCCATCTCCAACATGACTGGCAGAGGCTGAAGACTCATCTTCCACATGACTAGCAGAGGTTGAAGATGAAGTGCTAGTATGACTTGCAGTGACTAGGCTTATGCCCCCAGCATGACTAGTAGCGGCTGAAGGCCCATCTCCAACATGACTAGCAGAGGTTGAAGATGCAGGGATAGAATTATTCTTCTTCTTTGACTTCCTCTTTCTCCTCTTTTTAGATTTCTTATTACAAGAAGGAGGAGAAAAAGGAATCCCAGATTTCTCTTTGAAAGAAGATGAACAATTAGCACCCAAGTGATGCCCTTGAAATAAAGCATTCAACTGAGAGGCTTCAAGAGCATTTGGAATATTCGAAGTGGACCACAGCCAAATGGGTAGTCCAACATTCAACCCAGGAATATTCAAAGTGGCCATCAAGGGAGTACCAACGTTTCCAAAGAAAGGAAAAGCACAAGGATCCCCTTTTGGAAGGGTACCTTGGTTGGTTTCCATAGGAACATTGGCCATCATCTAACTGATCCCCAAACCCTTCCTTTACAGGAATGTAGAAATAACTTTTCAAGGAAGATAAACACACAATCAAGATCTTTGCCCTTGAGGAGGCAACTCCACAACTTCCGAAAGAACGACCAAAAGCCTTTCAAGATCGGCATAGTGGTAAGTCGGTCGCTCAGAATATCAAATCCAAAAGTGACTAGACAAAAATACCTAAATCCAACTATATACAAGGAGAAAAGAGCACTCACTATAAAGTCCCTAAAAGAAGTCAGCCAGTCAAACAACTTCCAAGTATTTCCGCTCCGAGTGATGAGGACCGGACACCAAAATACAAGAAAGTGGAGTAAGGGGCCTTCCGAAGATAGTCTGGGATAATTACGGCCCAGCCCTATCAACGAAGGTAACAGAGGAAGTTACACTGACCTCCAACCAACAGCCTGCGTCGGTGCAAGCCCCCAAGCTTCGCAAGGGTGCCCTCCAGTAGTACCGTTGAGAGTGATGCAACGTCGACCTCAGGTGCCACGCGATTCCCCTCCACAGCCACCTATGTAGATCCCTAGGAGTAGCAACTATGGATACCAACGCGTTGTAGAAGCCAGGCGGAACATTCGTGAGGTAAGATCAGACAAGTAGGAGAGGGGGTATCTCTCTTCCCTATCTTCAAAAACCCTCGTGCTTAACTCCCAGATCCAAAGCTTTCCTGGTCTTCCTCACGCTATTGGATTTCCACTCTCTATTCAGACTCCTATGTTTGACAGTTTAATATGGCCTTGGAGAGTTAACTCTCCACTCGCCTAATCCAAGGCCCTAAAATCCTAAAAATTGTTTGTGTATTTAACTTAAAAGAAAAAGTTCTAGTGAATTTTAGTTAGTGCTTGATTTTAAGGGCTGTTCTTTAAGTCAAGGGATGATGGAAGTGAAACTTAATGATGTGTGTATGACTCAACCAAAAATCAAAGAAAAAGTAACTACATGAATGCAATCATTTTTCTTTTGATGAAAAGAGTAATCTACATGGGTTGTAGGAAACACTTAGAAAGCAAAAAGTTTTCCTTTTCTTTTCTTGTAACACCCTTCACACACAAAAAAACCAAAAGAATTGCTAATGCTTTAACGATGAAAACTAATGCAAAGTATAGTGAAGATGCAAGAATCAAAACAACTCTAAAAACAAGAAATGAAAGTTTCTTTGCTTATCAAATTTTCTTTTGCCACTTACAATGTCTAGATGGAATATGAAATTCTACCATTCATTTCGTCTAAACACTAAAAAAAAAAACTCAAGACAAACATAAAGCACTTTTACTCACCAAAAGGAAACCAAATGAAAAGCAAGTTCAAGAAAGCAAAACAAAAACTTTTCAAAAAGTTCTCTTCAAAGTAGCAACAAAAAAGTCTTTTCGAAAATGCTTTCAACAAAAATTGAAACTTTGCGATTGAAACAATAAGCAAGAAACACTTTTGCAAGTTGACACCCTACAAAGAATGAAAACTCAACAAAAACAAATGTGTTCAAAAAGGCTTTTGAACAACCGAAAGCAGCAAGGAAAGCTTTGGTAACAAAGACCAAAAAAGATCAAAAAGACAATTTCAAGAAAGTATCAAATGACAACTTTGATGAAACAAAGAAGTAAATGGTCAGAAAAAATGATTTCGTTAAGCAAACAAAAAAGTCACCAAAAAGCAAAGTTCAAACACAAAGATTGATAACAATCTTTCTACTCTGACAACTCATAGCAGCCAAGATTCCAATCAACAAATCTTGTGTGCTTTTAGCAAAAAGATGATGACGCTTGCAGACACAAAACAAGACCAATACTCCTTATAATCAGAGAGAAATCGGAGTAAGACGCTTGATGTAACACAGACAACTGATACTGGCAAAAATGACTGTTTCAAACCGACTCAAAACACTAGACAAACTTCAGAGACACAAAGATTTATAAATCCTAAAAGTTGCAAGATATACGCGACTGTACTTAGTGCGGACTACGTGTATATGCGACTGTGCCTGAGGAAACCTGCGTATACACGGGTTTGCTTCAGGAAACAAACGTTTATACGCTTCTGTAACTAAGGAAAAAATCGTATATATAATATTTCAAGAAAAATAAAAAACAAACTGAAGAAACTGGCAAAACTCGGAAGTAACGAACAGACTAGATAGTAACAGTAAACTAGCAAGCAACTAAGCCCTGATAGGCTTGACAAACACCCAAACTAGGAACAACAAGAGTGTTGTCCCCAATGGAGTCACCAATTCTGTTGAGGGATTTAATCCCCTAGGGATTTTGGGTGGAACCCTAGCAGACTTAAAGTTGTCTAAACAAAGAAACATGCATACACACGGCCATTATGCTAGCAAAAGCTAATTCTAAGTTAAGAAGGATGTACCTCAGGTCCTACGTTCGAGTAGTTCCTCAAGGGTCCAAACGCTTCTTCACGTCCTTTTCGCTCCTTTGCCCTGCAAAACCAACAATTCCAAAGAATGCAGCAGTATATGGAGAAAGACTTATACAAAAATCATCTTTATGTTATAAAAGAAGGAAGTTAGTTATGGACTTTTAAACATCCATTCATACATGAAATTCAAACATGAACATCATAAACATAAAGAAGAAGCATACCGGGAATCAAGACGTGTTTCTTTATTATAGACAAATAGAAAGTACAAAAGGAGTAATATCACCTGAGCAACCTTTCGCAGGCTCCAAGCACAACTTCCTTTCGGATCCGTCCCACCTCAAGCCTCTAGCATATCTCCTTCCAAAACTCACTCCATGATGTCATAACTAATGGATGAACATCAAATCACAAGGAAACAAGGGTTTCCTGTACAAATGGGGGAAGTGCAGAAGGCACAAGGGTCTTCAGACCCGGTCAGGGGAAAATCTCAGTATAATAACCTTTCTCTCTCTTCTCTCCTCCCTTAGGCCTTCCCTTTGATGTCTTTTTATACCAATTCCAAAGTAGTTTTTTAGTTAGGAATTGGTTGGGAATAGTTGGGGCCATGGGCACTAACAGGTGATCAACAGGTAAAACCCGCGATCTCTGCCCGAAAATAAGGAGTTTTATATTTTTTTAAGTGTTTTAATACATATACGCGGGTTGGGTATATATGGACCCGCGTATGCACGCGTTTAACTCAGGGCAATGTCGCGTATAGGGAATAAAACACTGTTTTTTAAATTTGGGACCAGGTCTGGAAGGAGGGGTTGCCCTAGGCCATGAGTGTGGCATCACAAACCATAATAGTGAGATTTGGATCTATAACACCGATGACTCCACTGTTCAAGATCCTGAGCTTCAATGTTCATAGCGACTTCACTGCCAAAGAATCCAGATTTTAGAGCATTGATGGTAATCACTGATGACAGGGTATGTGGAAAATCCTTTACCTGGGGAAATATTACTAACTTTAAGGAATGAGTTAGTGGAATTTCAGATTGATCAAAATTTCTCAACATCAGTATTTCGTTGTTTGAAATCCATCTGACTCACACCGGAAGGTAAAAATTGTTTTCTTGGCTTAGTTGCTGAAAGATTAGAAAATGAAATTGAACTATTGGATGTTTAAATTGAATCATATGATTTCTAAGATCCTAAATAGTGCTTGGAAACTATCCCTCCTCCCAAAGAAGAAAAGGTAAGACTGCCCTTGGATGGTTGGATTGAAGGATGTTTTGATTTACAGCAGGAATGTGACAATCTCCAACCGAGAGCACATGTTAATGAGTTGGGGCAATAGATAGAATCTGGTTTTTATGATCCTATAGTAGCATATATGGAATATTTTCTTAAATTGAACGAAAAAACAAATTTCCTTTTACAGAGCTAGATGTATTATGTGTATATATTGCTGGTAGGATTTCCAATTATGTTTTGGTTCAAGCACTGTAAAAAAACCTCATCATTATAAAAGCTGCTTGATTGGTTGACTTGGCACTTTAAATCACTTGATTCAGCGATTTTGTAGTAGATTAGTGTATGATAAGTTTGCAATAAGCTTGTTGGACAAGAATCCTTCAACATCTAGTTTACTGTTTGCAGTGTGTGTGTTTTCAATGTTCAGATTGGTTGTAAGTTTTTGACCGTATTGGCCCACATGGTTAGGCATTTGTTCTACAGTGTTCTTGACACCTCCAAGGAGCTTCCATCCCCAATAAGGCGAATGTTAGTGTCAGTACTTGTAGCCTTCCACCAAGGATCAAACATGATCTTACAAAGTGGTATTAGGGTGTCAAAGTCAATTTTTTTCATTTCAGTGTATCTTCAAGTAAAAAATTGGTCACTGGGTCTTAGGTCTAGGATTGTTTTCACTCCTACCAAAGTTTTCCAAGTACTAGTCCATGTCACCACTCAATTGAGTGTACCATCATTAAAAGAGTTTTCATCATTATTACAAGTTCCAAACTATCATTTGTAAGTGAGTGGGTCATCTTATACCTTGTTGCCTCAGTTGTGCTTTTAAGGCTCATTTCCCTCTCTTAGGGTTTTAAGGGCATTTTTCTTGGTTCCATGAATCCCATGATCAAAAAATCAACAAAAATTATATCCTAATGCTCATATACCTTCCCCTACCCTTAATAGACATTATTAAACACTTCCCATCACTTATATCCCTCAAATTCACCATTTTCCCACAAACCCTATCCTATTGTTAAAATTTGACACTTTTTTTTAGGCTAGGCCCATGGTTTTCCCTTTTGGACCCCTTACCCTTACTCAATATTTGAAATTCCAATTTCCACTGTTTCCTAACATCCCTCCCTACCTCCCAAAATTTTCCTAAGAATTTAGAATTCCCCATCCCCTTCATTTCCCTTCATTTCTACAAATCCCCTGTTTTCCCTTCACTAAACCCCAATTTCCTCTCCCACTGAGCTAGGGTTTGATATGGAATCAGAGATATCTGAGTAGAGGAGGCATAAGGGACATCAGTAGGTATGAGGCCATTTCATATCATCAACGTCATGTCTCCATCATTTGTCACAAAGTCATTCCAAGGGACAAGTCATTTGTCACACATAAGGGTCAGTTCTTATTTAAACTATGTTTCTAACCAAGAAAAGATGAATTTGACAAAAGTGAGAGAGGTTTTTGTCCATCATATAACACAAAATAAAAACCTCATTTTTTTGTTACACAGGCATCATGGTTGTGGACAAATGTCAAAAATACCAGTTCCAAAGGAGAGTTGTTGCACTTCTAGAGCGACCTTGGGATAATCAAGTTTTCTCCTAGTTGGAATGTCCAAATGACTTGCTTGATATGTCAAATGAGAACTAGACTAGAATATATTTCCAATGAACTATCATGAGCTGAATTTGGAGTTTAATAAGACCTCCAAACGTTTCCTGGAACAACACTTTTCATTTTTTCACCCTCATTCTACAAGTTTTGACCAGTCTTGGGAGATTGAGTTTTTGACAGGAGAAATGAGATCAAAATTTACAACTAAAGGCATATCTGGAAAGTAGACACGACAAGATTTCCAATATGCTATCCCAAGCATAATTTGGACATCGAAAAGGCCTCCAAATGTAGCCTTCAAAAAGGCACTGCGTGTTTTCCCAGTGAGGTCCAGGGCCACTAAAAACTCAACAAAACATCTCCAAAGTTCAGAATTTTGTCACCTAAAGGCTTTCATCACATGAAACAAGTTGGTTGCTCTCTATTTTTTTTTTCTCATACATTTTTTACTTGATGTATCATTGTGTTTAATTTTTCCTAAATTAAATTAGAAACCCTAACCATAATGCACCTATTTGCCTAGGCTCCCTATACCCTATCCCTAATTCTCATCTCCTATCTCTAAAACCCCTATCACTGCTACTTCCCTGTCATCCCTTTCACATTCCAAATATCCTTCCCATCCCCTCAAAATTCTGTCTCATTACCACATACTCCCTTCATCTATATACCCCTCCATCACCTCCCTAGGGTTTTGTTTTTCACTCTAAATTACACAATGGTAGAGGTGGACATGTAGGAAGAGAAAGGCCTCCATGACAAAGAAACATATTTTGAACTTATAGACTTGTACACAATACAAGATGAACCAAAAATTCAAATGGTTATTAAAGATTAAGATGCTAAGATCAATGAGCTCCAAACCAATCTTAATAGGGAAAGATATGTTATTGACTTCCTAGGGCATGAAAACAAGTAGCTGAAAACCAAACACTTCATTGATGAAGTGAAATGCATCAAAGCACAAAGAGAAGCAGAGAAGTCTAAAGTATTGCTTTAAGAGACATTAGAAAAGTATGGTGAACCTGATGATGAGGAGGACCAGCCTCCAAGACAAAGACCTAGGACTAGAGGGCTGCAAAGAGCTCTAGAAGTAGAAAGGAAAAGACAAGCGGAGCTTGCTGAACTGCTAATTGTTGATGAACAATGGGAAAACATGATCAATCAAGACCAAGAATATTGGCTTGATAGAGTCAATGAGCATTCAGAGAAGCTCTTGGCCAAGGCTAAGAAGGATGATGACATTGAGAGGAGGATGGCAAAAGCATTATCCCATGAGAAACCAAATTGCTAGAGCCAAGCTCAAAAAAGCTCAAGCAAAAATTGAAAAACTTACTAAGCAAGAGGAGAAACGAAAGTTAGATATTCTTGTTGAGGAATACCTACATGCCTCTAATCTCTGATCAGTGATAAAAACACATTTTTGGGCATGATGGACCATTTTTGAGTTTGAAAGAAGACGTTGTGTTTTCAGTCATTTTTTGACATAATCATGATAGGCAAACGTGCAGCACCATGTGTGTTGCGCTCTTTTTTGGGGCATCTAATGAGGAAAAGGTAAACATTTTTGGGTTTCTAGTGATGAGTACATACACCCTGTACTTTTCTAAGGATTTGGAGGATAACTCCTTGGTCAAAAGGTCAAACATCCCAAAAATGACCTTTCTGCCCTCTTTTTGGTCTGGGCACTACGCGCTAAGCAGTGTTGGGAGATTTGGTTTTTGACTAGGAAATGACATCCAAATTAACAAATTCAAGTTGTTCTGGAAAGTATACAGTCAAAGCTTTACAAAAAGCTATTATGGGCCCAATTTGGACATCGGTAAAGCCTCCCAAGGTGCAGTTGAAGTTGAAGGGCGCTCCTGGCGTTGGCGCTGTATGCCTAGCACTAGTGCTACGCGTTTGACAAATTGTCCAATTTTTCACTTTTTTATCCTAGTTTTCACTTTCACCTCGAAAAATCATGATTTTATCCTTGTAATTGATCAGTTGAATGTAATTATGATGCTTCTAGAGCTTACTAGGGTAGATTCATCATGTAAAATAAGTTCACGAGGTGTAATGTATCAGTTTGTTTAGGTTAGGGATGAGTCACTTTGACCACCCTATTTTCTTGTTTGGAGTTTAGATCTTGTTAGAAATAGCTCCTCTTCTCATGGATTCGACCCCTTGAGCTTAGGATTAGTTGTTTTGGGTTTATATGATGCTTTTCCTCAGTCATTGTGTTGGTTGGACTCAGTGGGATGCTTATGCTTTGATAAAATATCATTTTGTATCAATTACATCATGAGATTAATGAAAAGTTGCAGCTATTTCTTTGGGATCCGCGTGGTATGATGCTGAGTTCAACTTTTCCTATGTTTCATGTGTTAAAATGTATTTTTGACTCAATTTCATCATTTCATACTCTTATGTGAATGTATACAAGTTTGAAAGGCAGAATCCATAACTTTTATTCTCTGTTTTGGGTAGACATTTCAAAGTTTGTGTTTTCTTTAGTTTAGGAAAAATCCATGAGATTTACATGCTTTTCCTAGCCCCTTATCTATCTTTTCACCTCATCTATCAAACCCTAAGGTTCTGTTCATTGTGCCTACCTTGCCCTGTCGAACACCTTGCAATTTTGACCTAATTTCCTTGCCCTATTTGTTTGGCTCCTCGATCCAGCAAAACCCTTCAAAATCAAATCAAACCTTGTGCTACTATACCTAACCTAATATAAATTTCTAGATCTAGTCAATTTTGTTGAGATCCTTACAGAGAGAGCCCTCTCCTGGCTTAATAGGGCTAGCTACTTAGCTAAGCATGGTTTGTGGTTACCCTAGCATTGCCTTCCTTTAGCCTGAGGCTCAATCTAGGTGATAATAGAGGCTCAACCAAAACTCATGTAAACTAAATAACGGGAAAAATCTAGAAGACACATTCTAATATTTTGTCTCATATAAACTTTGTGGATTTTTAACATCTTGGTATACAAGTCATTTTCAAATATGTATAGCCCTTATGATTACTAGGCAAACCAAGGAATCTTTCATATGTTATATCACTATTTTTCATAATATTTATAATTAGAACTACCATGCATTGAAATTGTTTCTAACATACCAACATTTGTTAAATCCACCACCCTAGCAAAGGATTTGAGTAACTCCAACTCTGAGTTTGTGGACTAATGGATTGTTATAGTGGAATATAAATTACCTTTAGGATTTTCCATACACAATATTGTGTTATAATACTTCTAACATTATTATTAATAAAATAGTCGATACCTTGATTTCCTTGAATAATACCCATCTTCTGTTCTCCTTGAACTACTCCCTTAGGTGTGATGTGTCAATCAACCTTATAATTAATAGTTAAGGGTTTAATCCTCTAAGTTTCAATGATTAAATTGTTCAACTTCATGTGCCCCTTTCAATTACATAATGGTTTCAACTCATGTGATAATTAACTCAACTATCCATTTGAAAAGATCATGATCCACAAAAGACATGCTTCTCATTGAAATATACCATTGAATCGCTTAGTACTACTAAATAGGCCTTCTAATATACAACTAATTGGTGGGCTCCAGTATTGCAGCAATAATGCTACAACTCCTGGGACTCCCTTCTTTAATTTTATCAACCCGATAGTTCGTAACAAACTTGGAAGCGACAGTGCTGTATGCACAAGTACTAGCTCTTGTTGTGGCTGTCACTTGGTCAACTGGCACAAGTCCACTAGGAGCTTAAGCCAAATTCTATGAGCTCTGAGAAGAAGCTTTTTAACTGATGGATGGAAGCTAACTCGAAGGAAGCTAATCTACTTGCGGAAAGAAACTGAAAAGCTGAAAGGAAATGCAAACCCTAGCAAACCCTAATTTTACCAGCTAGCCCTACTGATGCAAGAAAGAGGATGCAAGATACTGGAAGAGATGTCATTGACTTCTAGGAAGGTAAAATGCATGTGTCTAAGCTACTTCTATAGTAAAATCTAAAAAAACATCTTTTTGTATTTTTGAATAAGTTGTTAGAATTATCATGCATGTGCTTTCACTGTTTTTTACTGTGCAGAGGTGGATTGGTGGGAGGAAATGCTTGAAGGAGGTTGGGAAGGTTTGAAGAGGACCTAAGGGGTACTTATCACCCTTCCAAAGAGTTTCACAGAGTTTGGCTATCAAGAAACCGCTTTCGTGAGCTTCTACAGGAAGTCTGCAGGGGTTCTACAGGATGTTCTGGAATTTCTACAAGATGTTCAAAAAGGGGATTTTGGAGGATTGATGGAGGAATAAAGGTGAAGAAGTGGGTATGGAGGTGAGAGAAGGGTGTGAGGAAGTCTAGCACTTGGTGGATGGAGCCGAGGAATGGTGAGGATGGTTGGATTTGTTCAAGGAGGAGTGGAGCAATGTTGCACAAAAATATGGGAATTAGGGCAAAGCGAGCGAATGTGGCAAATGTAAGGCAAGAATCTGGGTTAGAGGATGGAGCAGGTGGGATTGATGGAGTACAGGTAGATAGAGAAGTATTATAGGTTCTCTGTAAATTATTTTTCAGACTGAACAAACAAAGACTCGGAAAATCAAGGACCTAGTTACTTTAACCTAATTTGACCTCGATAACAACAAAGAAAATGAACAGAAGTTTATTTGCAATGAAATCATGTGAAATAACTATGAAACTAAGCAATCATGAACCTAAGAATGTAACCACAACTGGTATCAACTTCTGCAAATAAGAATCTAAAACTAATAATTGCATGATGGAGCAAAGACAGTGTTTTTGGTGGCAGCAAGGTCACCTTGGTCCTAGCTCATGGTCCCACTGAGGGAGAGGTGAGATCAGAGGTGCTTGATGGACTTTTTATGAAGATATTCTCTGTTATTAACCTATCAAATCAATTTGAACATGAAAAGCCTTTTTAATCATCAAAAATGACCTAGGTAACCAAGCAAGATTCTAATCTACTTAATAGAAATTATTTTGTAGAGATACTAAAAAAAAATAACAGTACACAAAGGAAGCCTTGGCACTTGGGTTGGGCCCAACCCCAAGAGCTATAGGCTCCTAAGAAAAACTCAGAACTGATGCCAAATAAAGCTACTTTCCATTACTCAAAAATAACCATGTCACAAAGAAAGTTATACAGCAACAGCTACAAAATGAGCTGAGAAAATCACAACACTATAGTGCAAAATACAACAATTCAAAAAGTAAAGTACAAAGGCTGGAAGCCTTCCTATTTATGCACTACGAGGGTCTCCAACAACCATCCTTAACTCAAGGGGCTCGGCTGCTCAAACTGCCAGTGATCAACCACTTTACACAAGACTGCTCGGCTACCCTTGGGAATCCTTTTTGGTGGCGTGCTAAACTCCGAGCTGAGGGTGGAGATTTCGAGGAAGGAGCCATTTAATGTAGGGGACACCCTTCCTATGAATCCTCACACTTGTTCCTTCATGCTTGGCTGTCATCTGGCTCATAATTGCTTGGCCTTGGTCCAAAATTTGTCCAAAAATATGCATGAACAACGTGTTAGCCTTCTTGGTCAAGTAACTATCCTCATTCGTTCAACTAACATAAATATACTCAAAAAACATGCATAAACTATGAAAAATGGTGGATTGACAAATAACGGTTAGGCAAAATGAGCCCAATAAGTTACCCAATTCTGGGGCTCATCATCACCCCGCTTCTAAATGGGTTGCTCATCCTCTGAGCATCTAATCTAGCCCGTCATCCTTGATTGCCTTGACCGCCTCTCTCACATCCCAGGCCTCCAAGGTGATATCTTCTTCACGATCATGAAATCCTACTTTTCTTTCCACTCCTTCCCACTACCTGTGTTCGTCCTCTTCTTTGACTCCTTCCAGCAGCCCCAAAAGCAAAGTAGGATTGAACTTGAGGCCGATCCAGTTGGCCTGAAGATTCTGCATGGACTATTTGTAGAGGGGTACTCTTGCCAAGGCCTCCCTCATCCTTGTTGGGGAGTGGTATTCTCTAATTTTTAGGTTGTGGGATAGTGTGTTCTACCTTCGGGTGCAAGAATGAACACAGTTACCCCCCAACAGTCTCTCCATGTCCTCAAAATGGGCTATGGCTTGAGCTTGTCATTCAATGTAGTCTTGTAGGGCCTGAGAGTCATTGGCTAAGTGCTGGTGGGCGTATATTAATACCGAGGGATCCTCCGGCTCTGCTCTAATCATTAGTGGCTCCTTCAGTTCCCTGTCCATAACATTTCGGACCTCTGCTGCTCTCTTTTCTTCATGATTTAGCCAAGAGGCCATGGCCATAAGTTGCACATCTCCTACCACAGCGTTGGGATCCCACAAATTCATGTTGGGAAGGGCCAAGTTGTGTAGGTATAACTTTGATAATTTGGCCTTGTCCTCTGATGAGCTATTGTCACATAAAGCCATGAATTGGTGGTAGTTTCGAAATGGAGTGATGCCCCTTTGGGCCGAGGTGTTAATATGGAACTGCAACCACTAATCCTTAAGGTATAAAGCATATTATTTGGCAGGTTGTCTACACTTCATTGCCTCCACTACCCAGCTGGCCATGCAATCCAGTTGGGCCTCCTTCTCTTGTACCTGTTGCCTTAGAGACTGGATCTCCTGTGCTACTTGCAATTCCTTCTCCTATAGCTATCTAGTTAGTGCCTCAATTTCAGCCTGCAACCCATCTCTTCTCTGCTGTTCATCAGGGGTTTCTTTGTTTTTTGTGGCTCCTCCTATGGTCGCTGTTCTCCCAAGGTGTGGAGCCTGTCTTCCTTATAGTGTCCCTGTAACTGTAGATGCTGTTTAAGCAGCTTGTTTTCTTCCTGTAGCTTGGCCTACTAGTTGCTTTCCACATGCCTTACCATAGCCAATTCCTTTCTTTCCTCTTTGAGTTTTTCTTCCAAGGGACCTATGTCTGCCACACCCTTGGACTTGGTGATTTTCATCCAAGTGTGGGTCCTCACTCTCTCTTCTTATAGTGCAAAGAAAAGTGGCACTGCGAATTTTTGGGGAATTATCTTTCCGGCCTCTAACAGGTTAAGTAGGAGCCCAAGCTGGGCTGGGGGCTTGGTTCCACAATGTTCTCAGTATTTTCTTCCTCCTGTGATGATTTAGCTTCCTTATCTTCCAATTCCTCAGTCTCCTTTAGTCTAGCCAGTGTTACCTGTAGAACTGTATCAGCTTCCTGTAGAGAGGTCTTTGTTTCCGTCATTTCAATCCTTTCTCTCCATGTGGACATTTTCGGGCTTCCCTGTTCATAGGTGATGGATGCCTTTGAAGGAGACTTTTCCTTTTGTTTAGTTGTGGTTTCCTCAATCGTAATTGGCTCTTTTGGCTTTGGCTGGGGTCTGCCAGCGTTTATCCACGTGCTCCTTCTTGCCTTAAAATACATGGAAGGCTCCCTTTTCCGCTTACCTTTTTATTTTGGAGATGTGCTTAAGGTAGCCAGCACAGTTGCTACCTCTCTGGCCAAAATTTCAGGTGATTTCTCCTTTTGCTGCTCTGTTCCATGCTTCCTGTAGAAAGTCCCGTGTCAATTGTTTTCATGCTTCATGTAGAAACTGTTTCAACAGTTTCGGTCTGCTTGGCTGGATGTGTCTTTCCTTTTAATTTCTGTGTGGTTGCCTTGGTTGTGCCCTCCTTTGTTTGGAATTTTTCAGTCCTCTCTGCTCTACTCTGCAATCGTTTTTCCCTGGGTGTTTGTGTCATTGTTCCTTCCACAGTTTTAGGCTCAGCAATTTGGCCTTTTCCTCGTTTCGCTTTCTGTTCTTTCTGTGGTGGTTTGTCCTGTGTTTCTTTACCACTGGCTTTCTCTCTTGCCTCAGTGTGTTCCTTTTCTTCACTACTGGATGAGGTGAGCTCCTCGGCCAGAATTTGAATATCGTCATCTTTGGACATGTTGCGGGAAATTTCCCAAGAGAGGAGGACAATATAGGCATGGAGGGCGTCTTCTACTAAAAGTTTGATGAGCCCATGATGGGCTAACTGATCCGGTGTCCCTTCCTTCAATTTTGTGCCACATTCAATTAATGATCATAGAAGGAAATAGGGGATGCTCCACTTCTTTTCTAGAGGTAAATCTAACCCATGTCTTAGTTCACTCAGCAACCGGAAATGATAGCCGTAGACAATACTAAACCACCCCTCACAAGTGATGTATTTCATGATTTGGAGACTGACTTCACTCCAAAGAGGATGTAAGCTGTCTCTCCAAACCCCATTCTTGTCTTCTGCAAAATGTTCCTCGGGTAGGAAGAATTCTTTCTTGGCTTTTTGGCCCAATGCCCTCTCCTCTTTGCTCCAAGGTATCCCTAATGGCAGACCAGTAACTCGACTAATGAGTTCAGGGGTAAGCTTTAGGGTCAACCCTCTAAAGTTCACTGTGGCCTATGTCTTTGATTTAGGTTGCAGGGACATTAAGAATTCCTCCGTTATCTCATCATCATGACCCTGAATTTTGTCACAAAAGGTCATCTAATTGGCATGGGTGAAGAGGTTCACCACCTCAGGATGTTCACACAATTTATTGGAATCCGAGGGTTCCTTCTTGATAAACCCCCCTAGCATGGTAAGAGTGCTCTGTTTTATACTCTGAGTAGAAAGGGACTGCAGTTTTATGGTTTCCTCCTTTGAACTTCAAGAAAGGATCTCTCGGGTGTTTAAATTTTAATTTGCACCAATTCCTTGGTTCTAATTCTTTTACTGCCCAAAACTTGGCTGCCCATGTATAACAAGAAGAATTAGGTTTCCACAGATAGGGCACAGAGCTCAATTTTCATCCCCAACATACATACAACCATGTAAATTCAAATTCTTCATACACAGGTTAGCCCTCACAGTGCTTTATCTTTTCTACAGGAAAAAAATTTTAACAGGAACCATGGAGGAGAAATTTGACACAGAACCGACTGAGAAATTTTGTGCAACACATAGGCAAACTGCTATTTTCGACTCACAGGCAGACTTGTCTCTAACCATCCAATTCAAGACAGTTCAATTCACCACTTTTTCAAAACATACCATGCATGGAAGAGCGTTTTCGAGCCTACCTCTCTCGGAACTCCAAATTTGACGAAGAAAAGTCCAGGCTTCTCTACTCCAGAAGGCTATGTCATACTTCCTGTAGAACTTCTTCCTGTAGAACTCTTGCCAGCTTCTGTAGGATGTCACTGTGCCTCTGAACGAGCCCGGTACGTGGGAGAATTTTGAAACAGGCCGAAAAGCTCGATGGAGGATGACGAGTTAACAGATTGTGGAAGTAGAGGATGCGTACTTCGGTCGAGGACATTGCAAGTGCAAATGAACAATGGGGGGTGCGAGTCTTCAGCCGAGCATTTTTGAACTACAGCACAATTCGTGGCGAGGGGGTGAGGTGGCCAGACCAAACCATTATCCAACATCATGGCCATCATTTCTCTGCATGTCCCTGGCCACCATTACCTCTCCTCTGCCATTAACCGCTGCCACCACTGCCAGTCCTGCCGATTTTCCCTGACTGGACACTCCACACTTGTCAGCTGCACGTCTCGTCGGTAATTTTGAATGTAACTGAGCTTGTTCGGATTCCATGAAGCTGTGTAACTAGATGAGGGTGGCCAGTTGACTGGCCACCAATTTCGTTCAATCCGAACCATTTTCACAGACATGAAGTTTTTGAAATATAGTTTATGCAATTGATGAATGAGGTTAGACACTTACCTGCATGGCTGTGGCCGCGTTATGCAGACTTCGGGTCTTGGAACCACTGCTTCGCTTGCTGCTGCCTCGTGCATGGGTGTTAGAGCCCATCCTTTCATTTGTTGAAGCTATATGCACGACTTTGGAACCCGATCCTTTGGTTGGCAACGCTACATGCACACGTTCTGTTTGGTTTTAGCTGTCGAGGATGTTTTCACGTCCAAGAGGAGCCTTTTTACATGTTCGCTTTGTTGGTTCCGGCTGCCCTTGCCTCTAAAGTACGTCTTCCGGAGGGATCAGCCACTACAAGATTCCTGTAGGATGTCCTGTAGTTGCTTCTCCTCCTGGGATGCAGGTTAAACGAGCAGGGCTATATTCACTGATGAAGAGTCTAGATGGAGCTTGGACAGGTAGGGTGTGCGAGACTTTGCTTCTTGACTTGTCACTTGAAAATTTTTGCTGTCAATCTGAGGAAAACAGGGTTTCTAGTATGACTGTACAGGAACACACAACCAAGTGGGTGAAGGAGGTGTAAAGAGATGGAACAGGGTGCCATATGGTGATGGGTGGAATAGAGTGGTTGCTACAGGCCTAACCAATAGATTCCAAGCTTCAGATTCTCTTCCAAAATCGAATTTGGCTCACCCGAAGGTTCTATAGGATGTTTCCTGTAGAAAGCCCAAAAATTCCTGTAGAAAGCTCAGTACTTCCTGTAGGAGGTGGAATCTCAACTTGAATGTGATCAAATACTAGGAAAGGTGAGTGGCCATCGAGGGAGTGTCTATAGGGATGTCCTGTAGCCTGGTACGGACCCCTGTCTTTGTTTTGTGTGACCCTCCTTACCTGCAATGTATTCCCTGCAACCTACAATTATTTCACAGAGATTAGGCCTGTTTTCTTTTTCTTTTTTCTTCTTTTTTTTTTTTTGAGAGACAGCTGGGGCACCTCCATGAGGTTTTCACCCTCACTATCTTCCCTGGGCACGTTGAAGAGGTTTTCACCCAAGGATCGTTTTATTCCATTTTCCTATTTTTTTCTAGAGACGGTTGGGGCACCTCCATGAGGTTTTCACCCTCACTATCTGCCCTGGGCGCCTTAGAGAGGTTTTCACCCAAGGATCCTTTTATTCCTTTTTTTTTTTTCAAGGCTTGGGTGGAATAGAGGTAGGGCCTTGATCCACTACCAGCACTGATTTGTCCAAAGTTTCAATCAACTCCTGCCTCGAAAGGGGTTTCCTGTAGATTTTCAATCGATGCCCATTGACAAGCATGGGGATGGATTCTTCATCAATGGTCCTGAAAAGGACTGAACCATTGTCATTGCATTTATCCACTGTATATGGTCCTAACCATCTTGTCCTCAACTTCCCTTTGAAATCCTTGTATCTTGAGTCATATAGCAATGCCCAATCTCCTAGCTAGAATTGCTTTTCGTTAAGGTGCCAGTCATGCCATATCTTCCTCTGGAGTTGAACTACTTCTGAGTGGAGGAGGGACTGCATTCTCTATTCATCTAATCCATTCAGTTGTGGTAATCTTTCATGTTGACCATGGCTGATATCTAAGTCCAGCTGAGCTGCCACCCTCAATGTGTTGTACTCGAACTCTATGGACAGCAAAGCTTTCTTCCTGTAGACCAGCTCATAAGGTGTGAAACCTATTGTAGTTTTACAAGTGGTGTTGTAGGCCCAGTGGCCTCAACCAGGCTATCTGCCCAATCCTTTCTACTACTGCTCACTACTTTAGTCAAAATCTCTTCCAATGCTCTATTAGTGACTTCCACCTACCCATTTGCTTGTGGATGATACGGGGTGGAAGTTCTGGGCTTGATCTTGTGATGAGCGAGCAGGTCTTCAATCAAGTTAGAGGTGAACTGGCTTCCTTGATCGGTGACTAACTCTCTTGTGTAGCCAAACTTGTAGAAGATATTTTCCCTTAAAAACTCAGCCATTTTTTCTTTTGTCGCTACCTTGATTTCCTTTGTTCCTTCCCACTTTGTCAGGTAGTCGATGCACACAATGATGTAAGACCTTTGCTTTGAAGGAGGGTTGATAGGACCTGCAAAATCCATGCCCCACTTCTCAAATGGCTCGAAGGTCACTTGAGGTTGGAGGGGAATTTCATCCCTTGGATTCGGTTTCACCATCCTCTGAAATTGGTCACACTGGCTGATGTATCTTCTGACATCTTGATGAAGAGTAGGCCAATAGTAGCCTTCCTGTAGAATTTTGAAGGCAGTCCTTTTTACTGCAAAGTGGCCCCCACAGGGCCCATCCTGACAGGTTAAGAGGATTTCAAAGACTTCCTCCTCCCTAACACAATGCCTCAAGATCTGATCTGGGCCAAGTTTAAATAGGTTACCCGTGATCCAAGTGAATGGGGCACTCTTCCTCACAATTCTGCTCTTCTCCTTTGAGGAGAGATGTGGAGGGAACTGTGCTGAGACCAAGTAATTTGCTATATCAGCAAACCATGGAGAGAGTATTGATATGGCAAACAATTGTTCATCTGGCATC
This sequence comes from Pinus taeda, assembly GCA_000404065.3. Lineage (NCBI taxonomy): Eukaryota > Viridiplantae > Streptophyta > Pinopsida > Pinales > Pinaceae > Pinus > Pinus taeda. Next base: position 84,608 of record APFE031451424.1, read on the forward strand.
TGGTCATCCACTGTCCCTTCTTCACCTGCAGGCAAATCCAATCTAGACAGGAAGTCAACAACAACATTTTCCTTACCTAGCTTGTCAATTGTCAAGCCAGGTAGTAACTCCATTAGATAGAAAAACTAATTTGTTTATTCATTCAATCAGGTACATCTGTTATATACATGAGGGAGAGACTGTTTAGTGCATCTCCTGATGACTGTTCACATTTCTCATTTATTTATTTACATATATTTACCCAATCACAAGGATTAGGTGTCAACATTCCCCTCCTTAATCTGAAGGGATGTTGGTGAGTCCAAGCATTGTTCTGAATCATTCAAGATTTTCTCTTCTAAGTGCTTTGGTGAAGATGTCTGCAATTTGCTCATTTGTGGAACAATGACAGAGATGGATTGTTTTGGCCTCAACGTGATGTCGAATCAGATGATATTTAGTATTGATGTACTTTGTTCGATCATGGAACTTTGGGTTCTTGGCCAACTTTATTGCAGAGGTGTTGTTAATCATGAGTGGAGTTTATTGTACTTGTTTTACCTGCAAATCTTCAAGAATTTTCCTGAGCTACACAATTTCTTTTGTTGCTTCAGTTGTTTCCACATATTCTGCTTCTGTTGTGGAATCTGCTGGAACTGATTGTTTGCATGATCTCAAGAGACAGCTCCTGATCCAAGACTCATAGCATATCCTGAAGTAGATACCCCAGTTTCTTTGTCTCCATCAAAGTCTGAATCAGAGTATCCGATCAAGTTGAAGTCATCCACCTATGTGTACTTGATTCCAAAGTCTTGAGTTCCCTTCAAGTACTTTAGAACTCTTTTTGTAGCAGACCAATGTCCCTCACAAGGCTTTTGCATAAACCTGGAGAGGATTCCAATAGCAAATGAAATGCCTGGTCTGGTATTAATTAGGTAGTTGAGACTTCCTACAAGCTATCTATACTTTGTTGCATCCTCAAATTCCTTTCCTTCAATGGATGTGAGCTTTAAGTTTTGTTCCATTGGAGTAGTAAGAGGATTGCACTCTGTCATGCCAAACCTGTTCAACAAATCTCTAATGTATTTCTTTTCAGAAAGAAATATGGACTTTGGATGTTGGGTTACTTCAATGCCAAGATAGTAATGAACATAGCCCAAATCAGTGATTTCAAAACTTTTCCCCAATTCCTTCTTTATGGATGCAATGTAGTTTTCATTGTTCCCTGTCATTAAAAGATCATCTACATATACCACAAGATATACAACTATTTTTCCAACTTTCTTGACAAATAAAGTTGCATCATCAAGATGAAAATGATTGAAATTGATTTTTAGAAGATGCTCAGTTAGTTTTTCAGACCAGGCTCGTGGTGCTTGTTTGAGGTCATACAAGGACTTCACAAGTTTGCATACTTTATGTTCATGTCCTTTCACAGCAAATCCTTCAGGCTGGGACATAAAAACATTCTCTTTTAGATCTCCATTCAAGAAAGTAGTTTTTACATCAATTTGATGGACTTTCCAACTGTTCTGAGCTGCTAGTGCAAAGAGTGTCCGGATGGTAGCCCATTTTGTTGTAGGGGAAAAATTCTCCTCATAATCGACCCCTTCCTTCAATGCAAAACCTTTTGCCACAAGCCTAGATTTGTGCTTGTCAAGTGAACCATCAACTTTATAATTGTTCTTGTAGACTCACTTGCAGCCAACTGGTTTGGTTCCTAATGGAGGATCAACCAGCTTCCAAGTGATTTTCTTTATGAGGGCATCATATTCCTTTTACATCGCTTCTTTCCATTCATCATGAGAAGCAGGTTCTTTGAAGGAATTTGGTTCAAAATTTGTAGACAAGTTCAATTCACAATAATAAGAAACATCCATATCAATAGGTGAATTAGAGTCATCTACATCACCTCCATTTTGCCGGTTTTAATTTCTGGTTCCTGTCTTTCCAACTTCATCAGGATGAACACTTTCAAGTGTCTTTGTTAGCCACTTTGTGGGACCTTTATGAGATGGTCCAGGCTGATTTTTTGATTGAGTTGGGACTAAATCAAGATTGAGTCTCCCAATTCTATCAATTACATCACTTAAAGCATCATCAATTGTTGGAGTTTCATGCGGGGAAGAGTGTTCTTCAGAATAAGCTTCCACATGTTGATCTAGTATATGAATCCCCCCTTCAAGATGTGGAATCTGATTATCAAATTCTTGAAATAATTTGGCTTTTGCTAATCTATCCAAGCGATCAAGTTGTTGCTCAACAACATTGTCAGTTTTGGAAGATTCATGAAAAATTACATCTTTGGATACAACAAAATTTTTATTTACTTCATCATAGAGGCGGTATGCTTTGGAGGTGTTTGAGTACCCCAGGAAGATACACTTACGACTTCTAGCACCAACTTTGTTTCTATGTATCTTTGGTATCAAAGCATAACAGGTGGAACCAAAGACCCTAAGATGTTTTACCGAAGGAACATGTCCATGCCACATTTCATAAGGAGTCTTGTTTCTTATAGCATTAGATGTACAACTATTCTTTATATATGTAGCACATAAAACAACATCAACCCAAAACATTATCTTTACATTTTTGAAGAAAAGCATGGATTGTACCATATTTAAGATTGTTCTATTCATTCTTTCAGCTACACCGTTCTGTTGGGGATTATAAGGCACAACTGTTTGATGTTTTATCCCATGTTGGCAAAGATAGTTTTAAAATTCATTTGATGTGTATTCTTTTCCATTATCAGTGTGAATAGACCCAATATGAGATTGTGCATCATTTTCAATCCATTTATGAAAATTCTTGAATGTTTGAAAAGTATCAGATTTGTGCTTCAGTAAATATACCCAACACATTCTGGTGTAGTCATCAATAAATGTCATGATATATTTATTTCCATTTGCAGAAGGAACGAGCATTGGACGACATAAATCTGAATGAATTAGTTCAAGTTTCCTATGTGCTCTTGAATGTGAATCATGAAAAGACTGTTTGCTATGCTTTCCTAGAATGCAAGCATCACATTGCTTAAGTTTCCTAGGAATTGTAGGCAAACCAGCAACACCATTTTTATTCAACAAGCAGAGACTGTCATAGTTCAAATGTCCAAATCTAGCATGCCATAATAAACTTGATGGAAGTTTACCTTCTTCATGATGAGCATTGTATGAGAAATGTTGTGCATGAGGAGAGGTCCTTGCAGTTTGAGAAACCTTTCTTCTTCTATTCCCCTCATGACAAGTGAGTGGTCAGATGCTTTTCTTACCTCAAGCTTGCCATCAAACATATGAATGGAGTGACCTGTTGGCGAATGTGGACCAAGGACAACAAGTTTCTCTTGAGTTGTGGGAGATATAGAACATGATCCAGAAGAAAGTCTGGAAGACCAGGCAGTTTAAGCCTGATTGTGCCAAGCCCTGATGGCTTGATTTTTGATTGATCTGCAAAGTATACTGCTCCATCAACATTGTCAGTGAAATCTTAAAAAAAAACTTTTCTATGAGTCATGTGGCAGGTTGCTTCTGAATCAAGCAACCAATCATTTTTCCATGAAGCAAGTGAAGCATTAAACAAATCTTCATTTACTCTAATGTTACATTGTGCCTCAACATAGTGAGCAGATTCAGGTGCTTTACCTTTGTCTGTATCATCCGTTTTACCTTTTTGTTGGTTTCTTTTCTGCTCAATTTTGTCCCATGGTAGCTTGCATGTAGAGGCATCATGTGATCCATTTCTTTTGCAGTGAATGCAGTGAAAATCTGCCTTTTCTCCTTGAGAATGTCTGCCCCCCCTGCCTTTGAAATATCTTCCTCTTCCTCTTCGTCCACCTCTTCCTCTTGTAGAATCTTGAGCAGGATTATTTTCTTTATGAGCAAGGCACACAGTCTCTTCAGAAGATTCAGGGGGTGTCTTCTTTCCAAAGGCTTTTTCTCTTTCAGCAAACTTTTTCACAAGATAGTCAAAGGTTATATCTTTGAGATTTCCATTTCCTTGCAAAGACTCAAGATAATTGGAGTATGTAGGATAAAGTGCCTTGAGAAAAGCAATAAGAGAGATATCTAGCTCAACTTTAGTGGATTTGATATCATGCATTATAGACTTTATTTCAGATGCAAGAGCAAGAGGATCATTATTTTGCAGTTCAAGAGTGAAGAGTTTAATCATAAGTTGGACGACTTCAAGTGCAGAATGTGAGTCATAGAGCTCTTTCAGCTTTTGTAAAGCTTCAAAGGAAGTTGAATATGTTGAAATGTGGCGACTCACCTCCTTATTTACAGATGCTGCGATTAATGCATATGCTTTGCTATTCTTGTTTTCCCAGATGGCGAGCTCCTTGTCTGATGTAGGCTTTTCTGGGTCACTATCTCCTTCTCCGACACACACTCCTTTCCACAAATCATTGAAGATGAGGGTGTGTTGTACCATCCGGGATCGGTCACGATAGTTCTCCTTGCCAGTGAGAACTATCCCTATCATAGAGATGATTGAATGCATTCTGTAAAACAATTACTTCTGCTGATATAAAAAACTTTTGCTGATAGACTAATACTTTTGATGGCGAAAAAAAAATTTGCTCTTAAAAAAAACTTTTGCTGCTAAAAAAAATGATTCTGATATGAAAATGTATTCATCCAAAATCTGAGCAGGGATATAATTTTGCTACGCCATTTCTATATCACTCATCATTGAAACAAATATTGATAACCATTCTATCACCATATATATCACCGCAAAAAATAATTTGAGCGCTTTTATTTAAAGAAAAGCAATTGCTCTTCCACATTCCCCCACTGGCACGAGGGCCTATTAAAACCCTAAACCAGGAGCTAACAGCTAAAACTTGCTAATAGCAAGAGCTCTTCCTGTCTTCGTTAATATGATCACTGTCTTAGATCTCCATTTATCTTCTGTAGTGTCATGGGGTTCATATTCTTCGATACCCATAATCGTTTCTCTTCTCTAATAAACAGAGAGGGAGCGTGTAAGAAAGAGCGCCCATGGACCCTGAAATGTATTAAAATTCGAGGAATCTATGCGGATCAGCAGAGATCGCGGCCTCCAATCGCGAGAACTCTCGACAGTACTCAGCGAGTGAAATGGCACAGAACTGGAACGCACGAAAAAAATGATGGAACACACAGATTTTAGGAGGAGAGAGACCCTCTCGTCGCTTCACCGGCAGATACCTTGCAGTTATGTGCTCCTGTCATCTATAAACCCTTACAACCAACAAACAAATACGCCTTTTCTTTCACCATTCAACAGTGGTCTATTGTATGCAGATTCTTTCAATTTGCAGTGAGTGGAGGAAGCAACAACTTTCATGGAATCATGTTTACGCAAACCAAATCATCAACAAAATCGAAACAAAAGAAAAATGATGAGAAGCCACAACCTAAAGTTTCAACAAAGTCCAGCAAGAAGAATATAGTTTTCTCAAAAAAGCCAAGATAGTTTCTGCGAGGGCAGGTGATTTGGAAGGACTGCAAGTAATTTGAATTCAACCGTTACCAACACATGCGACAAGCATTCTCTGTCAGGCGTTAACCAAGTCAGGCATTAACCAATAGATGCATAAGCATACAGATGTGTTATCGCAGAGTAAGGGAGACAGAGGTGTTACAAGGGACGCCTAAAAAAGGAACTTGGGACCTATGCTCTAATACCATGTCAGGCCAGGAGTAACTCCAGAAAACTAATTCATTTATTCATTTAGCCAACTAACTATTATATACATGAATGTGATTGTTCAGTTCATCTTCTCGATGAAATTCAATTCCCCCAATCATTGAGGATTAGGTGTCAACAAAAATGGACATGAAGGCTAAAATGATTTCATCTATGTATTCACTAGTGGTATAGCCTAAAACAAAAGAGATCATTGCTACTATATCTTGACCAAATGGGGAAAACATGGAAGCCACATATTGAGAAGGTTCTGTTGGGACATTCTTTCCCTCCCTGATGAAGGTCTGAAGCATTTCAGCAACCTTGGCAGTGGTAAGCTTTGGAAATTGGTCTAGTAGGTATCCAATTGAAATAGGGGTTAAGTTCTGCTCTAGATGTAATTGCAAAATTTCATTGATTGACTTGGTAGTGATGGCGAAAAGTATGGTTTGGTCAGGGGACATCACTGCCCTTTCACTATGAATGTAGTTTTCATGGAAATAATGAATGATTTCAGGGAAAATGTGCACCTCAGGGAATTGATACTTCAGTAAATTTGACTCCCAAAGACCTATTTTATCATCATGGTTTAGGTATTGGTCTCTATACCAGCAATACAGTTTGATAGGGGATTCATGGACAAAGGTGTCCTTGATTTGGAAGTGTTTATCAGCCAGGGGGAGGTGATCCAAGTCTAGGTGAGGAGTAGAAATTGGCCTAACATCCATAGCAATTGGGGCTTCCATTCTTAGTTCTTGTGGATTTAAGAATTGGGAAAAAGGGTTTTTCAGTTAACTAGGGCAACTGGATTCCACTAAAAAGTAGTTTCAGGTTACTTTGAACTTCTTTCAATTAGTATTTTATTAATTCCAAGCAATGCAAGTAACTGGTTCTGAAATGAGACAAGGTTTCTAGTGAATTTGGATAAAATACCTGGAATCTTGGGAATATTGACTCTTAACAGGTCGACAGGCAACTATGCATAGTTGTAGAATATCTGTGTGAACTGGAGGGTCAACTGTGAGCCCAATGACCTCATTAGGTTGGCAAATGGATGTAGGTTGATGGTTGAATGTCATGCAGTTGCGTGCATGAAGGTCTGGAGCTTTAGTTTCACGTTAAAACAAGATTTATGAGGTGTTTTGGATTTATTAGCAAAGTCAACAATTGGTGGGTATTTCAGGAATAATGGCACTTTTATCATTTATTGGGGGTAAGGTAATAGTTTTGGTGTGTAGTGGAAGGTGGTAAGCGGGTTTTTTTGCACTGCTTATGAGCGCTAGGTGGTTTTAGGGGGCAGCCTCCTAATTCGATTCAACGAGCGACATGTAGCTGCGGGGGCCTAAGGGAAAACAACCCATTTCGGGTGGATAAAGTTAGGATTTTGGTCTTGTGTGAAATGGATAATAAACGTTGCATGTGGGCCTTCAGATTAGTTGGTGATCATGTTGCAGAGTTGCATGGATGGTAGTGGGGGGCCTCGACAAGTAATTAAACACGATGGTTTTGGTTTAATTCAGACTTAAGGTGAGTTTAAATGCATCAGAAATGATAAGATTGGTGGATAAAATTTAATTAATCGATGATCAATTAATTAATTTGATTTGTCAAGGCTTGGGTCTGTAAAGTTTATATTACAAACTTTGGGGACAAGATATTATTATTAAAAGGATTTAATAAATACATAGGGGAAAGGGTTACTTTTAGGATTTAATATAATAAAGTAAAGTTAGGAGTTAATGTGAAAAATGGATTTGCGCTAAGTTTAATGTATAGTTATAATTCATTTGATTTTTATAAATACATTATAACTTAGGCTAAAGTGTTATTTTTGTGGGTTTTTTCGGAAAAGGGGTTTACTTGGGGGTGATGGCTTATCCTTAGGAAAAATGGTGTTTTATCTTAGGAAAAGGGATTTGTTTGGGAAAATAAGGGAGAGTGAAGGGGGGTAATGTTTGTGGCGGGAAGTTTAGTACTTAGGACCTCTAAGTCATTGGGTCGAGGGTCCGGTCCCTCCAGAAGTCAGGGAAATGCTTTTAGCCCCTTTGACTTAAGATTTGGGTACTTAAGACATTTCATTGGAAATTAGTTAAGTGAAGGGTGAAATGAGTGAGGGAAATTAACTAATTCACTTTGTGAACTTGATTCATGTCCAATTGTGCATTCATACTTTAAATTTTCATGATGAGGGTGATAGAAATATGCTTTTGTCAAACAATCATTATAATTCTGCAACTTTTCTTCTACTTACCCATCTACTCATCCTACCATTTTTACTTCTCTTTATTAGGGTGCACCTAAGCTGGAAAACCCTTATCAAAACATTTTTCTTCTCTTTTACAATGGTATTCTAACTAAGTCTAACCTTATTACATCCAAGTGGTCAGATTAAATAGTTGAGCTCCTTTTATTCACTCTACCTAATCTAATTAGCTACTAAGATTACACTATTTGGTCAGATTTTCATTCTCTAACTATAAGCATGAAATTGAAAACATGAAACAACCAAGTTTAAACATTTTGACTATCATGGATTGTGGCATAAGTTACAAACTGCACACAATCATTTATTTTGTACAAAAGGTAAATAGTAGTGGCATTTTGACTTGCACACTTTCATGGTCTTTTCTTTCTTGGGGTTCATATTTTTCATCTTTTTTTACCTTTTTTATTCTTTTTGTCCTTTGATTTTTCTTTTGGGACATACCCTCTTTACATTTTAAAATTTTTTGAATATGGAAAACATTTGCAGAAAGCAAAGGTATGTACATATTACAAGTTTAATCTTAGCCATTCAAAAATTATGACTCCTTTTGGTATAGGAACCTAATAGTGGCTCCACTTGGGGATGGCATTTCCTGGTGAAATGTTAAGAACTTGTAGATCAATGGCCTTCTGAATTTCTATGATGTTACTCTATAAATTTTCCCTTTCACTTTTCAGCCTTATTTTTATTTATGACGGTAAAATTTTTGAAACTTAGGGCCTTCTCTTTAGACCTCAACTCCAAAATTTGCCATCCAATCAACTCTAAAATGTTGAAAAATAGAATATGTACAAGTGATTAGTGAAATCAATAACTAGGTTTTATGTAGTGTTTAAGAATTTGACCATTAACTAGTCCTCCTTCTACTTCTGTGCCACCCAATTCTCTGAGGAAAAAAACATTATTACCATTAAAAGCATAAATGATATATGAGCCTTTCCATAGGAAGTCAAACTTCCCATGTTTACCTTTATCCTCTCTTCTTGAATCCCATTTCAAAACTTTGTCTCCTAGGTAAAAATATTCTACCTTAGTGATCCAGACTTAAACAGGAAGGGAACAAATTACAGAGATAACCATATATGCAACGGAAATAATACTTCATTTCATTAATGTAAAATATTGAAATATGCTTACAAAGAATAATGGAAATAAACTAGCTAGGGCGATGGTAGCTTATCTCTGAGAAGAGATGTGGTGGCTACATGCTTCTGAACTGTGTTACAATGAGGCTCGAAGGCCTATGTTTTGTTGAGAAACAATGGAAAACCCTTAACATTCCAAAACCTAACGCTAGAAGATGAAATGCCAAACTGTGGGCCCCGTTTGGGTAAATTGATACATCAACTTCCCAGGGTCGTAACTTTGGCATACAATCTTCATTTGACATGTATAATAGCTCGTTAGAAAGATCTATCCGAGCACTACCAGTTTGAGAAGGGAAACATCATTCCATGGGCCAATGTTGCCCCCTATTTCCCAAAAAATGTCTTTTAGGACCTCAAAACGGCTCCAAAAGTTCAGGACCCGAAAAACTGCTAAAAATAGTAAGTTGTGCTATGATTAAGGAAACTTAAAATCTTTATGAAAACAATGGTGGGGGTCCAGGTGGACTTCGCAGGTGGCCACCAAGATCCTCCTCAACCATTCCTCCCCCCTTAGGAAACAATGGTCCCCATTGCATTGAGTTCCTCCATGAGATGAGGAAACTTTTGCTGAACTTGGTCCCTGGTGAGCCACTTTCCCTGGTGAAGGAGTTGGCCTGCCTTGACAACTCGATACAGTTAGATATTCTGTTGGCGAGTGTTCTTGATCTGTGTGTCCATGATTCGATCAGTTGCAGCTTGTTCGATGCAATCTAGATTTAATTCTGTGGGTGTGAGTTGTTTTGCAATGTCGGATGTGTCTAGCATTGGTGGAAAGTATGGCCGAAGGTGGTCCACATTGAACACTGGGTGCAGGCCAAGGAATGGGGGAATGTTGAGCTCAAATGCACTGTCTCCCATAGCCTTAGTAATGGTGTAAGGAACATATTGGAGTGGTCTCAGTCTGCGATAGGCTCCAGTAAGGCATTCCTTTTGCAAATGCAACCAGTCTTTGTCGCCCACCTGAAACTTGTGTGGCACCCGATGTTGGTCATGTCATTGCTTGTACTTGGCATTTGATTTCTTCAGAATGTCATGGACCTGTTGGTGAATATGTTGGATGTGCTCAATGAAGTTGGTTTCCTTGTCTATTTCAGACTGGACATGAGCCGAATCTATGTGAGTAGCTGCAAGTGGCATGGCCACATCAATGGGGCATAGTGGCTGGAATCCCAAGCCCACCTGAAAGGGGCTATGGCCAGTGGAGCTGTGAAGAGCTCGGTTTAGCTGTGCTAAACATAGGGGAGGCTCTCATCCCATGTGCGTGGATGCTTTGAGTTGTACATGTGCAGACTGTGCACAATCATCCTGTTGACAACCTCTATCTGGCCATCAGTTTGAGGATGGAAGGTTGTGGACTTAGTGAGTTTGGTGTCCAGCATTGACCAGAGGTTGGACCAAAATGTACTGAGGAACCAACTTTCCGATTTGAGATGATAAATTGTGGGATCCCAAAGTGTACCCACACTCGTTCAAAGAAGAGTTTAGCAGTGGCTTCTGTTGTGATATTCTTCTTACATGCCGCCATAATGGCCATCTTCGAGAACCTATCGACAACCACAAAAACATAGTCATTTCCATGCTTAGTGGAAGGAAGGCCTGACATGTAATCCATGGAGATGGATTCCCAAGGTCGACTAGGGGTAGGCAGCAGGGCATAGAGGCCTTTCTTCTTGATGGTCAATTTGGAAATGTCACATGCAGTACATGATCTAATGTACTTCCCAACATCCTGTCGAAGATTCGGCCAATAGAAATACTTTTGTAGTACTGCCACCATTTTCTCGACCCCAAAATTCCCAGCAGCCCGACTGTAGTGTGCTTCCCAAACCATCTTGGCATGCTCGCTTGAAGGAACAGAAAGGTGACCCAAGTGGCATAACAGGGAATCCTGGAGGTGAAAATCTGGAACATGCTAACCCTCCAAGAGTGCCTGGTATGTGTGGCCAAATTTTGGGTCGCTTTTGTAGAGAAGTGGCCAATCAGAAGTCTCGTGCCCATAAGGGTTGAGCACGGTGGTTAACGCCATGATCGGTGGTTGATTGAGGCAATCTGCAACATTATTGGTGCTGCCCTTCGTATACTTGATATTCAAGTGGAACTGTTGTAGATATGTAGACCACTTTTGATGGTGATCATTCTCCAATTTCCCTTGGGTCTGTATGAACTGTAGAGGTTGGTGGTGTGTGTGGATGACCATTTCCTTCCCCAGAATGTAATGCTTCCATTTTCGGCAGTCTTGCACAATGGAATAAGTCTCTATATCATAAGTGGCATACTTTTGGACTGTGTCTGAAAGTGTTTCACTGTGATATGCCATTAGATGCCCATGTTGAGTAAGGACTGCCCCAATAGCATAGTCAGAGGCATCTATCTCGACGTCAAATGGTTGTTGTAAATTTGGTCACGTGAGCACTGGTGCCGTACAGAGGCAATCTTTCAAATTTGTGAATGCCTTCTGTTGAGCTTCAGACCAAAATAATTTTTCTTTCGCTCCTCCCTTGGTGACTTGACTCAAGGGGCAAGTGATATGAGAAAACCCCAACATGGACTTGCGATAGAAGTTGGCAAGACCTAGAAAGCTGTGGACCTCTGTCAGAGTGGTTGGAGATGGCCAATCCTAAATGACTTGGATCTTGGCTGGATCCACATGCACCCCCTATTCATCAATAATGTATCCTAGATACTGAACCTGAGTCATGCCAAAAGTGCATTTCTCCAAATTGGCACATAGCTTGTGTTGCCGCAATGTTTGGAGAACCTGTCTAATGTGGTGGAGGTGCTCTTCCCAACTTTGGCTGAAGATCAGAATGTCATCCAAGTATACAACTACAAATGAGTTGGTGAATGGATGCAAGATGTCATCCATTAGCCTCATGAAGGTTGCAGGAGCATTCGTCAATCCGAAAGGCATAACCAACCATTCAAAAAGGCCCTCCTTGGCTTCGAAGGTAGTCTTCCACACATAAAAGGGTTCAATTGGTACCTGGTGATATCCCGACTTTATATCGATCTTATTGAAATAGCCCCCTTTAGTTGATCCAGGAGGTCACCAATCCATAGGATCAGGTACTTATTGCGGACAGTGATCTTGTCTAGTGCCCGATAGTCAATACAGAGTCTCCAAGTCCCATCCTTCTTCTGTACCAACATGATTGAGCTCCCACAAGGCGATGAACTCAAACGGATGTGACCTTTCTGCAGGAACTCCTGAATCTGCCTCTTGATTTCATCGTTCTCTAGAACGAAGTGCTGATAAATTGGTCGATTGGGTAGCAGCACACCTGGGGTCAGATCGATGGAGTGCCTGACCTGACAGTGCAGAGGAACCACTGCGGGGGAGGTGAAGATGTCCCCGTACTCCTCCACGACCTTGTCCATCTGTAGTTGTTGGGCAGAGGGGACTTGTCTGGAGGCCATGGCCACTGTCTTCTTCTTTCCTTGAGGGAGTATCTTTAGGAAAACAAATTTCCTAGTTTTGGAAATGAGCTTACTACATTGTTTTGCAGTAATCAGAGAGAAGATTGTGGTAGGTGGTGCTACCTCTCGTATCTTTTACAACTTATTTCCCAATGTAATAATAACAGCACGGGGCCTTGATTCATACACAACATGTCACTTCAAAATGTATGATTGTCCTAATAATACATCACAAACTTCGAGGGGAGCAATGTCACATAATACCTCATCCATGAAGGGCTTGATGTTGTATGGAAGGCAACACTATTGGCTCACGCGAAGATCCCGTCCTTTCTGAATCCACCCGATGGTGTACGGTTGTGGATGTGTTGTGGTCAGTAAGCCCAACTGCTTCACGACCTCTACCAAAATGAGGTTCTTTTGGCTCTCGCTATCGACAATGAACTGTAGAAAGGAGCCCTTTACCCACATCTGGGAGTAGAAGAGATGCTCCTCCTCCTCTGGATCTTCGGGTTCATTTTTCTGGATCTTTGCGGTAGCAACAGTTGCATTGGGATCTGCATCATTGATCTGCTTCCCTTTGTCATTCCGCTTGTTGGGTTCTGACTTGGAGTTGGAACATGCATCTAATTCTAAAACCTTTAGCTCAGCCACCAGTGACTGCTTGGCCTGACACTCACTTGTGTTGTGAGTGGAGCTCTTATGGAACTCACACCATTTTCCCGTGTCCTTTTTCGGCTTCGCACCATTGTTCTTTGCTTGTAGCTTTGGCGGCTTGTCTTGGGTTGCCCCACCTTAGCTTTTTCCTTTGTTCTGTGGTTTATAGGCACCTTTCCCTTGCTTTGGATTCGCAGATCCAAAGTCTCACTTCTTTTTTTTAAACTTTTGCTCGACCTTGACAGCATATTGGTATGTTGTGCCGAGCGGGGAGATGTTCAGGAATTCTATTTCTTCTTGTATGTACTTGTGTAGGGAAGTTGCGGTATTTGAGTATCAAATTCTTCTCTGAATCCTTGATACCCAACTTTGTGTGAAGGGTATGGAAACTATTGGTGAACTCCAGCATGTCTTGGTCCCTTCCCTACCACAGCGTGGTCCACTTTATGTATTCATCCTCATAGCTTCCGACAGGGTAGTACTGCTCCTTGATGGCATCCCAGAATGAATTCCAGGTGGGTGCGGCTGAAATTAATGAGCCGGTACTTTCATCCTACTACTCGCAGTAGGTTTCCCACCATTCCTTGATGTGGGGGGTTACTTTGAGAAGAGCGAAAACAATCTTTTCCCAACTCGAAAATTCATGAACAGAAAAACAACCCTCTAGCATATTTAACCATTTATCTATGGCATCTACGTCTATCTGACCCTTGAATATGGGGATTTCAAAATTAACTTGTACCTTAAAGGGTGTAGGATTTCCAGAGTAGCTGCTGGAAGCCGATGCGTCACTTCTGGGTAGCCGCTGAAAGATCTAGGCAAAGTTGTCCATCATTGCGTTCTGTTGTCACTCGAGGGCTTCTTCGAGCAATATTTTGATAGGATGTCCTACCCCCTTGTCTTTCTTCTCATCTTCCATGGGAGGCTATCGGGATTTGCGAGGCTCGTCTTGCAAAGGTTCGACCAATTCAAGCCCTAACTCCTTATATCCTGACCTCGTTGGGGACATGCAAAGAAAAATAGAGAAAAATCAGACTGCTCTGGTACCACTAATCCAGTCTTAAACAAGAGCGCAAAAAATTAAAGAGATAACCCTAAACACAAATATGCAATGGAAATAATACTTCATTCCATTAATGTAAAATACTGAAATATGCTTACAAATAATAATGGAAATAAAATACCTAGGGCGATGGTAGCGTATCTCTGAGAAGAGATGTGGTGGCTACATGCCTCTAAACTATGTTACAATGAGGCACGAAGGCTATTTATTGTTGAGAAACAATGGAAACCCCTTAACATTCCAAAACCTAACCCTAGAAGATGAAACACCAAAATGTGGGCCCCGTTTGGGTAAATTGGTACATCAACTTCCCGGGGTCGTAACTTTTGCATACAATCTTCGTTTGACGTGTATGGTAGCTCGTTAGAAAGATCTATCCGAGCACTAACACTTTCGGAAGGGCAACATTTGTGGCCCCATGTCACCCCGAGATTTCCAAAAAAACGTTGTTTAGGGCCTCAAAACGGCTCCAAAAGTTCAGGACCCGAAAAACTGCTAAAAATAGTAAGTTGTTCTTCCATTAAGGAAACTGAAAATGTTGAGAGAAACAATGGTGGGGTTCCAGGTGGACTTGGTAGGTGGCCAGCAACATCCACCTGGATCACTTAGTCCTTTTATCAAAAGCTTTCTTAATCCTTTCTTGCACAACTTGGGATCTTATGTACACTTCTTCCCTGATTTGTTGTAAGTGAATTGTCTGCTTGATTCTCCTTTGAATATCATTTGGCTCAACCTGCACCTCTTGGAGTAACTTCATCGCTAGTGTTACCAAGGAAGATGGGAAAACCATTTCCATTCCATAAAATAATTGATAAGGACTTGTACCAATGGATTTCTTTGTGGTTAGCCTATCTGTCCACAAGGCATTTACTAGCTTCTTGTTCCATGTTTTCTTGTTATCCCCCAACAATTTTTTAATGATATTCACTAAATTCTTGTTGGGAGACTTTGCTAGTCCATTTCCTTGGGGATAATAAGTTGTGGAGTGACCCAGGATTATATGATACTTATTATAGAAATCAATCACTCTCTTAGATTTGAAGGTTGATACATTATCAGTAATGATCTTGGTTGGGCACCCAAATCTAGATAGGATGTTGGATTCAAGGAAGGTTATTATAACATTATTAATGGCTTGTCTTGAGGGTATGAATTCTATCCACTTCGTGAAATAATCTGTAGTAGTGAGGATCCATCTATGTTGGGCAGAGGAAGGTGGATGGATTTCACCAATGAAGTCAAGACCCCACTGTTGAAATGGTGCTTCAGCAGATATTGGTTTTAGGGGTAAGGGTAAAAGTTTTTTCTTTCCTTCGAAAATTTGACATTTATGACATGAGGTTACAAATTTCTTTACATCAAAAAACAGAGTGGGCCAATAAAAACCAACTCTTAAAATCTTGTCACCTGTGGTTTTCTAGTAAAGATGTCCTCCATAGTCACCTGCATGAAATTCTTGTAACAGCTTGTCAGATTCATCTTTTAATAAACAGTTAAGAAGGATACCTTCTTGATTCCTCCAAAATAAAGCATTGTTAATTTTTTTTCCAAAGAAAAAAATCAGTAACCTTTTATTAAAGAAATAATGAAAAGTTACACTAGCAGATGCAAAGAAGCATACAGTAAAAACTGCCACATGGGCAGTAGTGCTGACGCACCCAAATGCAACGTTAGAAGACTAACGCGAACAATGAGAAAGAGAAGAGAAGGGAGAGATAAAGAAAAGAGGGAAAAAAGCCCCAGCAATGAGCAAATCTCATGCTTCAAGTTTTTCGCCCCTTTTTCTTTTCGACCTTACGCCACTCACCCAGAGTGGGCTCGGTCGAAACAATGACTAACTGAGTTGGATAGAGCATTGTTAATTATGAAAAACTTTAAAGATTTCATTTTTAAGAACCTATTTTTAGTACTAGATAATTTAGGAGGAGCTTGTAAATTTTGTCAAACATATATAATGTCAACATACCATGGTGATTCAATAAAGGCCTAGCTGATCGGTGGAGTTGCCATCTCCTCTCCATTATCCATTGCTGCAATAAAATTTAAGTCTAAGGCTTGACAGTTTGATTCAGTCGTGAGCTTGGCTAAACCTTGGCCTTTGATCAACTTTTTAGGTTTGATTTCTAGGTCATTTTCTAATATAGTAGTTATCCACTTCCCTCTCTTTCCATCTGGACCATCTTGAGTTAGGATGTCTTTAACCACAACATTAGGAACATAAGCTATTACATGAGAATATAAAATGTAAACTCTGAAATCTTTGATAGCTTTGACTAAAGCAAAAGCTTACTTTTCCATTATATTATAATTTAATGGGCATCGCTTAGGGATTTGCTAAAGAAGGCAATAGGTTGTTGAAAACCCTCATCATTCTTCTGGAATAAGATTACAACAATTGTGTGTTTTGAGGTGAAATAAAATATAATGAAATCCCTATCAAAATTTGGACTGATCAAAACTAGTGTTTGTGTTAAGGCTAGCTTAATATCTTCAAAAGACCTTTTAGCCTCAACTGTCCACTTAATATTCAAATCTTTCTTCAACATGTTATTTAATAATCTAATTAGTTTCGCTAAGTTAGAAATAAATCTTCTAAGAAAGTTTATTTTCCCTAAAAAGACTTGTAGTTCTCTGATGATCCTAGGATGGTGTATATGTAAGAGGGCTTCAATTCTTGCTGGATCTATTTGGATACCATCTTTAGAGATTATGTGGCTGAACAATTTTCCCTCTTCCAACCCAAATACAAATTTTTTAGGGTTCAAAGAAATTCCATGCTTTCTACAATTTATGAAGACCCACCTTAGATGATTTAGGTGTTGTTCTTTAGATTTAGAGAAGACAATGATATCATCTAAGTATACTACTAGGGATTCATGGATATCCTTAGCAAAAGCTATATCCATAGCTATTTGAAAAGTTGCCCCTGCATTCTTTAATCCAAAAGGCATCTTCACATACATGAATGTGCCCAAAGGAGTAGTGAATGTAGTTTTAGCCTGTTCATCTAGGTGGACTAAGATCTGATTATAACTGGAAAACCCATCCAACAATGAGATTTTGGTTGAACCTACTACCCACTGTGATATGTGATCCATCTTGGGGAGAGGGTAGTTTTCCTTGAGTGAAACTTTATTTAGATTACTAAGGTCAACAAATAGTATAATTTCACCAATTTTCTTTCCTGTGGGCACCAAATTTGAAATCCAATCAGACAATCTAATTGGTGTTATGATATTGGCTTTGTACATTCTTCTGATTTCCTTTTCAATAGAAGGCAATAGAATGGGATTAATCCTTCTAAGCTTCTGTATAAATGGTTTTTGGTTTTCTTTTAAGGGGATGGTATGTTGTATTATGTTGGTGTCATAGGACTTGAGGTCCTCATAACTCCAAGCAAAAACATCTTGGAATTCCTTTAGCAATTCTATGTATTTCACTTTTTTAGTAGGAGGTAAAGACTTTGAAAGTTGATCTAAAATGTTTGAAAGTGCATATTATGATCACAAGGGACAATATATAGAAGATATGGAAGAATAATTAGTCAAAAAACATCCAGGGAGAAAAACCTATGTGAATAACAACCCTCATTATTAATAAAGAGGAAAACTTCTTGGAGTAGGAGACAGACAATAGAAAAATGAAGAAACCCTACATCACACCAATTTTATGAAAGGAGAAATCAACATAAAAAAGTATCCCAATATTGGTCAAAAATATCATGCTAAAGGGAAGTTTGTAAAATCAATTCTCCATTCTATCAAAAATACCTACACAACCAGTTATACATTTCCTCAATAGAAATAAAAGTTGAGCCGATATATTATTGACTAAGGAATTGCCACATTCCTCACCACACATAAACAAGACAAAAATCAGTGAATGTTAGGATCTAAAACTACTTGATCAACATGTTCCAGTTTCATTAGTATTCCCAAGGTGTTAGTTTCTAGTTTCAACTTCAACATTAGTAGTACCAACACTAACTTCCACAGAAAAATAAGTACACAAGAATTAAAAAGTAAAAGAAATGAAATTATGAAAATTTACTCTCTAAATTTTTTTATGTATTCATCCTTCTTTACAAAAATCTTCTCATTGTAATCCATATCGCCCACTTGTTCAAGATGAGAAAGGAACTGATTTTGGGGGAGACGATGGAGGCTTTAGTTGACTTAGTTGACTATAGCTAACAATTGGACCTTGTTGATAATATAGTTGAAGAGTTAGTCAATCGACCTTGTAAACTGATTCAACAACCATGTCAATTTGTAAGTGAGTAAGCATGCTTGGGTATTTACGCCATTACAACTACCTGGTAACTAAAAGAATAGGATATAAATAGACATAATTTAGTAGAGAGGGGAATTACTTTGTAACAATTGTGTTACATTAATATAAAGTCCCTATTTTATGATCTCCCACTACTTCAATTATTCATCTCTTCTCCCATCTATCTATATCTAGATGTATATATATATGTCTATTACTTGAATGGTTCATTTCTACTAACTCTATTCAATTCCCTCGATTACAATAGTTATATATTTTCAAACAATCATATTTGTTTAACCATTTTTTGTATGCAACATCTTATAGGTTTCTAAAAAATATAACTTACAAATATTTGTTGATTTTTTCTACTTTTCATACTTTCAATTTTTTCACTGATACTTGCAAAATCACTACAAATCTATTGAGTTAATATAAGATTTTTATCTATGAAGAAAAAGTTAAACACTTTGGAAATATTAAGGCTTACTATGGACTTGTTGCACTTAAAACTTGAGCTTTTAGAGCCAAGAATTTTACTTATAATGTAAAATGTTAAGAAACTAGTGATAAAGTGTTTCCCAACAAAATGCATTTAATATTAATGTGATATTATATATTTATTATTTGTTTCTGAGTTATTAACGATAACGATGATAAATTATTGATGCCATCTCTCTCTCTCTCTCTCTCGCTATATATTATATATATATATATTATATATATATTATATATATATATATAGTATATATATATATATATATATATATATATATCTATAATATTGTATATATATGTATATATATCTATATATAGATGCCATCTCTCTCTCTCTTCTCTCTCTCTCTCTCTCTCATCTCTCTATATATATATATATATATATATATAATATTATTATATTATTATTAATTTATATCTATATATGTTATATATATGTATATATAGATATATACATATACATACATATACATATACGACACACACACAACACACACACACACACACCACAACACACACACATACATATATATATATATATATATAGATAGAGAGAGAGAGAGAGAGAGGTTGTTTGAATTAATTTTTTGAGAAACTAGCCACTCACAAGATCAAAGTTTCACCCCTATGTCTATTTAGAATTTGGACAAATTAAAAAGAAAGTAAAGATCCTAAAATAGTTTTTAACATACTGCTATATATATATAATTTTAGATAAACAATAAAGAAAGAGAAATTAAACCCTAACTAGCACGTTAATCCTATAGTGGTTGATGGTGTTTCTCTATCCTAGGGTCCTCAACATCAATATTAGGTGCACAATAATCAATTTGTAGGTCAAGCAGATGGTCCTTCTCTTCCATGATGATGGGATTTGTAGCACTTCCCTCACCTAGTATCTTCCTAGTTTTATTTTTTAACTCCATTTGTTGATGGTGTTATTGAAATTCTTGTAGCATATACTTCTATGAACATTAGCTCAAACTTCCCTGAAATATTCTTAATGCGTGTATTATGTCTTCATTGAGATCTTGAGATTTTTCCATTACCTAGGCTACAGTTGAATTGTTCATCCAAAACTTCTTTGCAAGCCCATATAGCTTTGTATCTCGAGTTATTAAGTAGATGAAGTCTAATTCCCAACCTTTTCCCCATCTAAAATGTGGTCCTCTAATATTCAACATACCTAGTCCCCTATATGCGTTATTAACAATTAGATGTACTAAAATTTTACTTCTGAATATCATTATAAGGTTTGATATCAATCTGTAAAATCCACACCACACCCAAACTCAAGTGTTACCTTAAGGAAGTGAGGTTGTAAAATTTTCATTTTATTTCTTAGATTGAACCTAATTTATGTGGCTTCCATTTCCTTTTTCTCATGAAAATATTTTTGGTGATATAAGTTTTATTAAAATCTAAGCTTGAATAAGTGAGATATGTTCCTTTCAAGATTTCAAATTTTCTTCCATGTCAGGATTACTGTATAGCTAACACATTATATATCATATGGCAACAAGTTCCATGTGTCATCATGTGATTGGTGCTACATCTACCATGTTTAACTATACAATTTGGCTTCAGAAATTAACTTCAATCAAGTACACCTCTATATACTTTATTAGTCAAATAACTATGTGGAGGGGGTTCCCTTGTCCCACAAGGAAGGGAGTCTCATACACTAGCTTGGTGTCTAGTTTGGCCATGACTATATATATATCTATATATATATATATATATATATATATATATATATATATATATATATATATATATATATATATATAGATATATATTCCAAATAATAAAAGTACATATATGTAACATGCCTATCAACCAACCAACATGAAATTAAAACTCACATGGGAATAAAACCCACATGCAAAATTCCATAGTACTAATGATTTCTTTTGCCATTAGTGAAATCCAAAAATTTTGCACCTATAAAACCTAAAGCATTTCCCCAATTTCAAATGTCATAAATGTCTAACCCATTCATTGATTGCTACTAGGGTAGAAACTCGAACATTTTCTCCGATCATTTATTAGGTAAGAACACCAACCTTTCCCAATAACCTAAGAATGGATTTTTTCCATGTGAAAACTTAAAGATTTTCCTCGATCACTGATCATTCGAATTTATTCACTTGAAAACTTAAAATTTTTACAAAATCACTAAAAATGGAAATTTTCCAAGTGAAAACTTAAGCATTTCCTTGGTCTCTAGAAATAAGATTTTTTCCATGTAAAAACTTAACCTTTTCCCTAGTTATAAAAGAATGGAATTTGTCCATGCTATGCAAATCAATCCACAAGAAAATTTTAAAAACATTAGGGGAATGAAATTCTATGGAAGAACTTATCTAAATCCCATGAAAACTTATCCTTCGCATTGAAACTCCATAATTTTGGAGGTGGATAAAATATTTACCCAAAGTGGCTAAGCTCCATTATATGAAAAACCTTACATGAACATTTTATATTTTTTCTACATAAATTATTAGTTCTTCGAATTATCACCATAACCAAAATATAATCCTAGTTATCCATTTATCGTCACGCTTAGGGAAACCACACCAATGATGAAATATAAGGTTTTTCGTCCAATAATAAATAGCGATTAAAAATATACAAAACTAGTGATATAGGATGCATTGAGTAATGAACATAGCTATTCTATATAACAATGTACAAAAATGGATTAGATACATCATATTGAACCATTAAAAATAACAAAAGCTAAAGAACTGATTGATCTACAAGGAGTAAGACTAACAAGATAACATAATATGTTTCCCATTGAAGCATGTTAGGAGGAAGTGGACAAGTTGATCAAATTTGTTGGGGTGCCCAAAGAGGATAGGCCTTTCCCATGAACCAATAGGGCTTCAGTATGCACCAATAAAAGAGCTAGATCATGATGATCATCCTGCAAGTCATCCATCTATAGAAAAATATCTTGTTTTCCATGTGCCTCTCAAAGAGGACTTTTCCCAAAAGGGATATCATGTGACAATAAATTTAGATAGTATCTAAGTGTGGCTCATATCTAGAACCTGTTAGCCTTAGAAGCCACAAGTTCATTATCCATGAATTCATCCCTTTCAGCTAAAACTTCTGCGAATACTTTCTAAATTTCATGTTGGATTTCAAGTGGGGTGTGGAGTAAAAGAAACAAGCTATTTATGCACCTAAAGGTGAACCTAAGCACTTCCTTCAACTCTTTTTAAGGACCCTTTATATCCATGAGCTCATTTACTAGGCATGGCAGAAGGGATAGAAAGTTGTAGTTCAAAACAATGAAAGGCTAGAAAAGAAGAGTAAGACTAGTTAAGGGAGAAACTAAGGCTGATCAATAAACATAAAAATATATATATATATATATATAATATATATATATATGAAGGCTCCAAAAGGAGTGAAATTCCTTGAAAAGAGAACTAGTAAAAAATAAGGGGTTAAGCATAGATTACCAAGAAATTATAAAAAGATCACCACCAAACCAAGAGAGACAACAAGAATGGAAAGGAACAATGTTGAATACATGTAGCCTAGTGTGATTGGTATGAGGTGGGCTCACTTCATTGAATATTTCAACCAATATTGACCCAAAACGTACACACATCCATCCAATCATGCCAACCAATGACACAACCTTCTTCGATAACCATGCCTCCAAACTAAATTTCAATTCAAACAAATGTGGAGATTCAAGCATAATGGGGCAGGTCAGGTCAAGAGGGCCTAATCCTCCTCCCTGAGAAAGATGAAGATAACACTTATTGGAATGAAAGAACCCCATTAAGTAGTGAAGTTCCTTAGGAAGAATCTTGCTCCCAATGCAAGTAAGACATGAATGGTAATCTCACAACCTCCCTCATAATTCATTGTTGTAAAATTGTCAAGATTATTCCTTAGATTGCCACCTTAGGTCATTAATTTTGTCATATTTTTGTGAGTGCATGTATCATCATAAATTCATGCAAGGGATAGTTGGTGGAGAGAAGAAACCATGCCTCCCCCTTGATTGAGTAGGGTGATAGTAGTGGTGCCATCCCCTCTCACATTTGGCCAATGTTCTTGACCCCATTTGAGAATACCTTGCATGTAAGTTTACATATTCATGAATAATCAATATATGCATCTCACTTCTAAAGAGTAAGACAAATTAGAAATTCCTTACATTCAAGTAAATAAGCATATTTACCAATAATTACTCCCCATAAATGTTTTTACAAATCCTTCCATGGAAATAGGTAAAATCAATTTGTACATAATTATTAATATGTAAATAATACATGGGTTATACATACATACATGCATGCATGCATACATACATACACACACACACACACACACACAGATATCTCTCTCTCTCTCTCTCTTATATATATATATATATATATATATATATATGAATTTTCATCTCAGAAGATTAAACATTACAAAAGTTTCACTCACCCCTAGTAATACTAAAATTTTCACCAGGATTTAGCATCCACTGTTACTTGTGGATATGCCAGAACAACTTTTTTATGGACATAGTGGTCATTGATCTCCAAAGTCCCTGAATCGCATCCCAAAAACACTTTTGAATTTTCATGAAAATTATATATATGTAGTTAATGTATGGATGTATTTATGCTATACTATATACATACATCTATATGTATATATTTATGGTTATATTTATTTGAATTGTCTCTTCCTCCCTATGCATAATCAATAACTTAGGCCAAAGTAGACATAGGTCTTACCATATAAATGAGATAGAGGAAATCATAAAGTGACAAGATTACATTCCTTAATATCATTATAATTATGTTTTAACAAGTGAATTGAGTTGAGGAATAAGATTAGTTTTGTCCTTTGATAGCAATGGCTAGGCCAAAAGGTAAACTAGATGCCCAAACATAGTGTAGAAAACTATGGTTGTAGACACTACACAATGATTTAGTACCACTCTAAAACAATCTTTGTTTTTGAACCTTATGGAAGGTGAAGAGAATCACCTTCTGTAAAGCTGATTCTCCATGCTCTAACTCATCTCCCAACTCAAATAATTATCTCCTCTCGCCTCTTGTTGAAAGGGATTCTCCCTCACTCAAGTTGATGGCCCGAGTTCCAATCGAAGGAACAAGTCATTACCTCGCATAATTGATTTTTTTCAAAAGAAATCACATTGGATTGAATGGTCGACGTGTTTCAAACCAACAAGTGTGGTTCATCACTAGGACAAGATGAAGAAACAGATCATGGTATCAGGTTAAATAGAAAGACATACCTTCTAACAACTATAAAGAAATGGCTAAAAGTAAAACGACTACTTTTGACTAGGTAAAAATGGGGGAGGAATTAATTTAATTATAAGTTAAATAACTAATTTAATTTAATATAACTAAATATTAATATTATTTTTATTAATCTTAAACTATTTAAAATTTAATATTGAAAAAGGTCAATCTATTAGTTATGATTGTAATAATTAAATATGTAAAAAAATATAAATTGAAATCCTAGAAATTGATTTTTTCCTGCAAAAACAAAGGCGCTACAAAATAGTTTGAAGGTTATAGTAAATGGAACATGCATAGATAACCATAGCTCAAAGTGAAATTTTGATAGGCATATACCAATTCTGAAATGGTCACAACAAATTATGAAACTTAATGCACCAACAATTTGATTAGGACCAGAGGGGAGGAAAACACAGATTTATGAATAATACATTGTTGTAAAAACTTTCCTTCATTCACCTCAACATACATACTCGGAGGAAAGAGAAGAGCTACTCCTCCTCCCATTCGATGCCCCTTTTATTCACAAACTTCAGCAAATGGTTGGTTTCCTCTTCTCTCTAAATGAGCGAAGCATAAAATACACTTTATGAGCTAATTATTAAAATAAGAAATAACTCTGAAATTTGTAGACTCTTCGAATTACTCCTATCCTACACTTAAATTAAATATTTAGAATTCTAACAAAAACAACAAAATTATTTTCTAGCATTAACATGTGGCAAATCCACCACATTTTAAGATCTGTTGACTCTCTTCATCTCAAGCTTAGTCTAATGCACCTGCACCAGACTCCCAGGGAAGGAAAATTCATGAGACCTTACTTATAAGGTCCTATACAGAGAAACCCACTTTCTATAGAGTTGCAACATTCATCCATGTATAATCCTGCATCAGACAATCCTTCCACTTCACCAAAAACTCCAGATAATATTTCCCCTTGGTGTGCTTTTCAAGTATGGTGTCTGCAATTCTTTAAACCTCCATACCCTATGTCATAGGCATCTTCTTGATCCAGCTCTATTCACTGACTTATCCATGGGCATAATTTGTTGTAGATACACCTTCATCACCATCTTGATAGGGATACAAATCAACCACATTGAAAATAGGTGAGATACCTATGCCCATAGTTAGCTCCAATTCATAAGCATTTTCAAAAAAAAAAATCTAAGTGTTCTACAAGGTCCTATTTTCTTCATCTTGAGTTTGTTATATTCTCCTCTTGAGAACCTCCCCTTTCTCAGGGGGTCTAAGAACATGTCCCCTACCTCAAATTTTTCCTCTCTTCTTCTCAAGTATACTCTTTGTTTATGCTTGTGGCTATGTTCGTGCACCTTTTGTTTTATCTCCTCATGTAAATCACTCATTAATCGTGCAAAATACTTCCCATCAATAATCCTATGCTCAATTTTTCCCAAATATCTTAGTTCACAAACTCCTCCAGGATGAATTCCATACAAGATATGAAACAAACTCTTCATTGTGATCCTATTTGGTGAATCATTGTATGCAAATTCAGCTTGAGCTAGCACACGATCCCACTTCTTGATATGCTCACCCACAAGGCTCCTCAAAATGTTTTCGAGACTCATATTCGCCACTTTAGTTTGTCGATTAGATTGTGGATGATAGGCTAAACTGAAGTTCAATTTTCTTCCAAGCTTCTTCCACAAGGTCCTCCAAAAATTCCCTATGAACCTCATGTCCCTATAAGATATTATACTCTTCAGAAAGCCATGCAATTGGACAATCTCATTGAAAATCAAATGGGACACATGTGTAGCATCACTAGTCTTGCAACATGGTATAAAATGAGCCATATTGGTAAATGTGTCCACAAATATAAGTATGGAGTCCTTACGTATTGTGCCCTTGGTAAACCCAAAACAAACTCCATACTCACCGAGTGCCATGGCCTATTGGGAATGGGAAAAGGAGTATATAGTCTAAAATTTTGACTCCTTCCTTTACCTCTTTGGTAATTTCTTCCTCCTCTAGATTGACCTTTCTCTTGTTGTCTTTGTTGCCTTGGGTTACTTGCATCATTCTTTTGAGTTGATCGTTTCCCCTTTCCAACTATCTGTCATTTTCCTCTAGGAAAACCATCCTCTACTTGAATTATTCTTCCTTGTTATCCTCTCTTCCGCCTTCAAGGAAAACTGATATTCTTGTTCCATCGTCCTAGGATAAATCATGTTGATTTCATCATGAATCTCCAACTTGGAACCATTGATGTACCTTGTTTTTTGCTTTGGGGTGTCTTCTACATAACCTGCCCTCAAATTAAACTTGTAAAACTCCTCAATATACTTTATGACTGTCATCAAACTTTTCTTGAGGTTATGCACCTTCCTATAGAAGGATAGGTGATAGTCTTTCAAAATAATTTTCCCCTTCATCTTCACTACCATCCTGTCCCAACTCTTTATCAATGGTTTCCCCTCTTTTCTCTTTTCAGCCAGCACATTGTCCCACCACAATGAAACATGGCCTTTAAATATAGCTACAACAAATTTTACCCTCTTGTCTTCTTCAATCTCCTCATACTTATCTACTTCATTGATCCAATCCATCAAATTATCTACTACCAAGCTACCATCATAGGTAGACAATTTTCATTTTGGTCTTGAACATGAGCTTAACACTTACCTCAAAAGTTTAACTTCTAGAGCTTCATCCACAAGTGTTTTTTTTTTCTCCAACTTCATCCTCCAACTTGCGGTCATCTAAAGCCTTAGGGTCTCACTGCTTGCCTATCTTCATGCCCTCTAAATGAGCTTGGTGCATGTGTATGTCTTCCTGGAGTTCTGCATTAGCTATAAGTCTCCCTCCTTGACCTCACACTCTTCCTGCTCACATGGCCATCTCCCTATGCCATAGATAAAAACACCAAGGTTAGACATGGCTTTGATACTAGAAAATGATAACAATGGACTAGACAAAAGGAAAAATAGACGCCAAAATGCAAAATAGAAAATTATGGTTATCATTTCATAGTGATCCTTTAAAAATTTGCAACCCCTATGAAATGATTTCATACCGCTCTAAAAAAACTGTATTTTCAAACTTTAGGTAAAGTGAAGTGACTCACCCTTTTAAAAATCGATTCGCCATGGTCTAACTCCTCTCCCAACTCAAGGAATGTTCTCCTCCTGCCTCTCCTCATCAAGTATTCTCCCTCACTCAAGTTAATGGCCTAAGTTCCAATCAAAGGAATGAGTATTAGGGGAATTTTGAGGTCTAAAATAGGCCTCCTAAGAAAAATGTACAACCAAAATAAACTTTATAAGAACCAATAGGATTCAAGATGATAATGTCAAACACGGGGATTCACCATTTTTGGATTAAAAAACTAAAAATATTAAAAAATAATAAAATAATAAAACTACTTTTTCAACTCATATTTTCAAATTATCTCCCTTAGGTTTTACTCAAATTTCTAATGGGGGTACTAGTTGGATGCAAAATTTAATTCCTCATCCAAGGAGTACCCATGTTGCATACTTTAGATGGACCATGCCACATGAAAAATGAGAAATATATGAAAAAATGTTATTGCAATCACATTTTTCATGTATTTCTCAGTTTTCATGTAGTACGGTTCATCAAAAGTATGAAACATGGGTAATCCTTCAATGAGGAATCAAATTTTACATCCAACGAGTGTTTCTTCTTGAAATATGAGTAAACCCATAGAGACATAAGTTGAAAATACGAGTTGAAAAAATAGTTTTTTATTTTTCCCTCTAAAATTTGATGATGTAATCTAATCTTATTTTATTATTTCCTCTATTAAATTATAATTTCCTTAGAAGGGCCATTCTAGACCTCAGAAATCTGCTAATGTCACTTCTCGCAAAACATAGTTGCAAAATAGTTTGAAGGTTATAGTAAATGGAACATGCATAGCTAACCACAACTCAAAGTCGAATTTTGACAAGCATATAACAATTTTGAAATGGTCACAACAAATTATGAAACTTAATTAAATGTGCTCACAACTTGATTAGGACCAGAGGGGAGAAAAACATATATTTATGAATAATAAACAATTGTAAAAACTTTATTTCATTCACCTTAGCATACAAATTCATAGATATGAGAAGATCTACCCCTCCTCCCATTTGATGCCCCTTTTATTCACAAACTTCAGAAAATGGTTTGTTTCCTCTTCTCTCCAAATGAGGGATTCTGAAAGGAAACTTTATGAGCTAATTATTAAAATAAGAAACATATCCTCAATTTCTAGGCTCTTCAACTTACTCCAATCCTACACTTACATTAATTATTTAGAATTCCAATGAAAACAACAACAAAAAAAATTCTAACTTTAACATGTGTCCAGTCCACTAAATTGTTAAGATCTGCTCACTCTCTTCATCTTGAGCTCAGTCTAATACACCTACATATCCTTGGTTAACAAATTATCAGTGATAATTGTTACTCTATCTCAAATGAGATAATTTAAGACTTTTCAAAATACCATAACATATAAAACGTAAAGGAAAATGTATTGTTCGAATTCATTTCAAGATATAAATTTATTTCAAGACCTTTTTGTTTAAAGGTCTCCTTAAGTATGCACCAACTCTCTATTTAATTCAAGGGATTTCTTAAAACTTTCTCACCATAAGTAAGAGCCCTGTGCTAACTATATATTATTCTTTCACGATTTATCTTTCATAATGAAAATTCTATTCTTCACTTTAGATGTTCTATGAAGACTTATAACACTTCATCTTCCTTTCCAATTCAAGGATTCAATCAAGGAGGGAACTATGATTCATAAGAAATGAGCCTTAAGCTGAAATCCTAAATAAGAAAATTGCATACAACCAAGGAAGTCACAATTACAACATCTTAAGATTACATGTAAATAGCTATTGCATCGTCTATGCACCATCATGCCCATACACCAATCTTTTTAGCAAGCATACATAAGGGACCAAATACATAGTGATAATAATATTCAGCATATTAATCCTCTTAAGTACTAGAAACTAATCCCATAACTACATACACACACACACATACACACACACACACACACACACACACACACACACATATATATACACATATGTATACATATACATACATATACATATACATGTATATGTATGTATGTGTATACATATACATACATATGTGTGTGTGTGTGTGTGTGTGTGTGTGTGTATATATATATATATATGATAGTTTAACGTATCTACCAAATTCTAGATCCCATACAAGAAAAGGCCAATTTTTTCATTTATTATTTACCAACATCATTTAAGGAGAAAATTCAAAGTAGTCATATGAATAGAGGAAACACTCATATAAAGTTTCAAGATCATAATCAATATGGGTAGGATCCTTTTCCTCTCCACCATAGGCTTAGTTGCACCACTTATATCTATAGTTGGGCACTGCTATATAGACCATGATACCACAAGGGGAAACTTGCACACTTATAAAATTATGATGAGTCAAGTAAACTCTCCTTCAAAAATACAAGACCATCAAAGAACTCATATTCTTTTTCACCCTTATGTCTCCACAAATTCTAGATTCCTCTCTACTGGATAACATAGAAATACAAAAACCACTTCACTAATCTATAATCCCTTATTGATTTTCATTCTCATCACTTCTCATGCTCACCCAACACACGTTAGTTCATGACCCCCAATACTTAGCTATCTTCTACTGCTTCTTAGTGAGTATCTTTTATATAAAATTCAATTTCAGAGTTCCCAAAACACACAAAGAATGTTCCAATCTATGATTAGCAACTTTTTGGGTTTGTTTGGGAAACCAAAAGATTGTATAAACATTGATAATGCTTTAGCATATTTTCTAGATGGGAGTCACAACATTCTACTTGCGAAATTGTTATTCTAGGCACTTGTGTTCCTTTTCTCTCTCCCTCTATGGATGAACCTCTCAAGGGATGTCTACTCCACATGCTTTCTCCCATTTTACCACACTATTTTTGGGTCAAATCTCAAATTTTAATATGGGTGTTTTCCCACGTTTCCTAATAAAATCTAAGATTACTCCACAACCAATAGTTAACACCAATAAATGAGTTGGGCGGTTTCTTCATCTATTCAACACCTCATTCAATGATCTATGGGTTGGTGGTGAACTTGAGTTCAAATTTTTTCATAGATATGTTGGGTGAGGTTTTTTTGGAAATAATTGGTATGGTTAATTTCTTGTAAAGCCCTCACTAGTTCCCATTTATAATATCGTAGTTCATATCAGTGCTCACATTCCTAGTCAACTACTCAATTTTTCTAATTCTCATAGGAAAAATAGACATAATTTTTAATCATTCATATTTTTCATCTCGATGACAACATTTAAATGTTAGTACGAGAAATAACAAAATAATTAGTTAAATAAGTCTTCGTGTTCAAAATGGGTTGTTATAATCCCAACCCCTTAAGGGTGCATCATCCTTAATGTTCTACTATGTACAATAATATATGATGTACTAAACAAAAAATGATATGCCACTCTCATGGCATCCTCCAATTCCCACGTAGCCTTGTCTTTCCTAAAGTGTTTCCACTATACCTTAGCCTATGTGGTGGCTTGGTTTGAGAGTAACATCTCCTTCATATCTAGTATGCATTAGGGTGAATGCATGAAGATGGCTTACACTTTTGGGCTAAATGTGGCGATGAGATTTCAAGTTTTTCCTATTTTATTGAATTGAAGCCCTCAAAATGCTTATAACCATTATGAATTTTGATTTAGAGTAAAAATACAATATGTGAAGAATTATGTTATGTCCTAATGATATTTTTGCACATCTTAGTCCAAAATGTGTGTGTGTATGTATGTATATATATATATGTGTATATATATTATATATATATATATATATATATATATAATATATATATATATATATATATATATATATATATATATATAGATATATATATATATATATATATATTATATATATATATCTATATTATTATATATATATATATATATATATATATATATATATATAATATATATATATATATATATATATATATATATATATATATATATATATATACATATCAATCATGATCTACATGGAGAGAACTAGTTTTCCATATTAATTTTTTCTTATGCAAATTTATATTTTTTATTAATTTTCGAAGTTGGAAAAGTAATATTTCAGTTGCATTTTGGACATACACATTCGCATAAGATTTTCTTCAACTCTTTAAATAAATTGAAAACCCAAGAGTACCCTTTTCAAGAGGACTCCTAAACAAAGATAGTGGTATTTTTTAATTTTTTTTCGTTGGGTATATTTTATGTTATTGATTTTTTATTCAACCCATTTAAAACTATTTAAAAAAATTAAAGAATTATGTTTAAAATAAATTAGATGAAAAATATTATATGAATTCAAAAGTGTCAAACTCATATGCCATTGGATAAAGAATTCTTTCATGAATGTAGGATGATCAACTCCGTCACTTAAGGACAAATTCTACCCTAAATCTGCTAAGGTACAAAATGGTGTTGCATAGAAATCTGCAGAAGGGGTGCTAAAGATGTGATTTTTAGGACCTCGTGGGCTTGATCGAGTACTCAAAACACTTCATCAAGAGCTTGATTTTGAAATCCAAATACATCTATCAAGGGTTTAAGAAACCCATTACCGAGCCCTTAACGTGGTTAAATAAAGGCTTGATCCAGCTTTAAATATCGATCTAGCTTTACGACTCAGCTAGATTTAAGGCTCGATCTAGCTTTAAGGCTAGATATATCCTATAACTAGATCTAGACTTAAGGTTAGATCTAGCTTTAAGGCTCGATGAAGCAACATTTTTGAATTCCATGCCTAGGTTGTATTGGCAGGAAATTTCAAAATCATGGCTCGATCAAGCTGCTGGCTTAAGCAAGCTCCTAGACAACATTGGATTACATTTTTTAAGCCCTTACAAAACTTGATTGAGGGCTCAAATATTGCTCGATCGAGTCCTTAAAATGGCTCGATCAAGTTGTTGTTTTTCACCTAAAACGCGCCCTCTGTTGTGAAAATGTGTAATCCATGCGCTCACCCATTAAAGCTCTATATAGAATCATCTTTCAATTTCCACATGGATCACAACCAACTCAATGATATTATTAAAATCATGCACATATTTCTTAAGCAAGGGTACATGCAAAACATTATGAGCTTTCATGGTATGAGGTGAGACAACCATGTGTGCCACTAGTGCCATTATCTCTAACATATTGGAAAGTAAACTTGGTACAAGTTCCCATCCTTAAGTAACTTATTTTATCTTTGATACTAACTTAAACATGATATTCAACTTTGAACTCCTTATGAGCCTTGTTATTGTCAACCTAGATATTTTGTTGATCTTGTGATATTTTCAAGTTTTGTTTGATCTTAGCCAGTTCTTGTTCGATTTCTTTTAGGATGTCTAGTCCAAGTGTAAATGATTCAATATATTATGCCATTTGATCATAATATTACATCTTCTACCACATAAATTACTCAAAGGGACTCATTTTCAATGACTACTAGTAACTATTGTTATAGGAAAATGGGTGAGTACTCTTCCTACTTGTTAGGCTAATGCATAACATGCATACATAACATATATTCTATCATCTTGTTTAGTCTCTTCATATATTCATCTGTCTAAGTATGGTAGGTAGTGCTAAAAGCTAATTGGGTTGCAAAGCATACAAATAAAGGAATTCTAGCATTTTCATTTAAATTTGGAATCTGTGTCCAATATGATTTCCATGGGTGTCTCGTGTAGTCTGAAAAATTCTTTCATGAAAATAAAAAAAAAAATATGAAAATTTATTTGTAGATGGATTTCATAAGAAAGAAGTGAGTTACCTTGATCAACTTATCTACCACCAACATGGCTACATCATGCTACTTGATTGTTGTTGGAAACTCCATGACAAAGTCCTAGTTATGACTTTCCACGTCCATTCTATAATATGTATTGGCTACAACACCCTTGTTGAGTGATTATGCTTGGTCTTATGCTACTGACATGCTAAGCATTTAACAATGTACTATGTAATCTTTATACTCATCCTAGGCAAATAATATAGCCTAATTATTATCACCATTGTCATTTTGTAATAGCCCAATTGATGTGAGAAAAGTACCTTATGGAATTTATCATTATAAGCCTCTTCAATTCTCCAAAATCTAATATGCATAATGTATCCTTCTACATCATCAAATTATCTATTGTTAGTAGATACCATTCAAACTTTTACCCCTTAGGCTGTTGTAACCAGCATTCCTTTATATGTTTAAAATGTTTGTTATTTTGTAGGGAAGCTATGATCATACCCTTTATAGCTATCTCACACATTATTTTTTGCTAAGTGTATTATTTACACACTTTGAATAAGTGCATATATTACCCAATTGTATTTCCCTTTAATATGTCATATTTCAAAACCTAATTCATTAATAAGCATCTAACACCTAGCATTTATGATATTCAAGTAAGGCTAATAAAATAAGTATTTTAACCCATTATGGTCCACCGTTAACACAAACCTTCTTCCAAGTAAATAGCCCCACTGTATTTTTAAAGCATGAACAACACCAATGTTAGGTCACACGTAACATACTTCCTTTCATGACTTCCAAGTAAATAGCCCCACTGTATTTTTAAAGCATGAACAACACCAATGTTAGGTCACACGTAACATACTTCCTTTCATGCACATTGAGCTTTATGGTTTCATAACGGGCCACATGACCATCCTACATGAGGTCCCACAAAATTCTTCTTTACAAACAACTATGTGAACTAAGAAAAATTTTCCCAAATATGCAATCTTCAAGTTAGGTGCATCAGTCAAAATATGCTCACCTACTTCACACTTAGTTGACCATACAAATCTCACTCTCTTCTTTATAACAAACTGATTCAATGGCTAGTCTACGAAAATATTTGTATGAACCTCTTATAATATTTGGCCCATCCCATCAATGACATTATTTTTTATATATTTCAAGGTGCAATCGAATTCATGATTTCCTCGACCTTCTCTCAGTGTATTACAACCCCTTCTTTTGAGATAGCATGACACAAGTAATGGATTAACCTTTGATAAAAATCATGCTTATTATACATAGCATACATTTAATGTTATAATACTTGAAACACTAACTGAAGGTGCTCCTCATGCTCCTCATTTTTATCACTATTTTTAGAAATTTATATGAAATATATAGCAAGTAATACTTTATTAGATAAATATTTGTTTTTGATTCTCTATTTTTTATATTTGTTTTTTATTGTCTATTTTTTATTATTATCCATTTTATGCTTATTACTTTTAACTCTAATGAAGATGTATTAAACTACAAACCCAACTTTATATTAACACTAACGTACATCTATGTTAACTTCAAATTTGTGATGCTTTTAAAGATATCAAGTTCTTTATGGTCCATATCTTTATTTTCCTTTTTCAATTTTAAAAATTCACATTATGGAATGAGATAAGCCTCTTTATTCATGGAAAAAACATAGTAACTCTCTCTATATATACCCTATATCACTACATATTAAAATTACAAAATCCCTCATATTAAAAATCTTTTTATTTAAATTTATATATGTATATATTAAATATTTTATTAAAGCTTATATTAAAATATTTTCTGGTTGTTATTTTTTTTTTAATTAAAATATCAGCTTCATACTAAATAAATTACACATTTTTTAAAAAGAAAATATAAAAAATTACTTTTATTTATATAACTACAAAATATTTTAATTGAAATAAATATTAAAAATATTTCATTTTAATATGATATTTTTATAACTAGAAATTACACAATCAACTATATAAAACGTATACATCTTTAACATAATAAAATTAAACTTCATTTAGAAAAAGAAAATACTATACTTCATTCAATCCCGTACAATCAACTTTCAACGTTAAGTCAACATCAGAAATTAAAATTGGTTAATGCTTGTCCGCATCAAAATGGTTCTGTCCTTGTGAACCCTTTAATGTTTTTGGTTTTAAATGAATGTTTTCCTCGTGGATTCCTCATTCCTCTCCTAATGCTCCTATGTTCACAATATTGTGCATTAAATAAAATATTCCACTCCGTACTATATTAAAAGATGATGGTAACCTACACCTAACCTCGCCTATCTCCATCGTTTTCATGGGCTGGGTGGCATAGAAAGACAAAACAAAAATGGTTATGAATTTGTACATTATAATGTCATTATTGATTTCATAATGTTTTTTTCTCATAATTTTAATTCTAATTTTGTTTCTTCTTTTCTCAATCCCAACGTGTCCATCCAAATCCACATTACATACAGTTCATTTCATATTAATATATATATATATATATATATATATATATATATATATATATTTACAAGGTTAAGTGCACGTGATAACAGACCTACATAAATACATAATCATTTAAATTCAAGTCCTCTGCTTTTCACCACCCCATGACAATTTAGGTAAAGTCTATCCTGCGTTTCTTTTCATAATGTAACATGCACCTTCCCACTAAAATTATCACTTCAACGTTCTTTATTTAATTTTACAATACATAACATATGGAGGGACTTACAGCCACTCTGTAGATTTTAATTTCATATGGAAAACAACTTAATTGAAGGAGAAGATTAATACCCCGTATAACAATCTTAGTTTAAAATTAATAATTTTTATTTACTTTTGCTGTCTCAGGATCACGATTCTTTTCAAATTAACTTTTATTCAGATCTGAATTTTAAACTTAGTATGACATCAATTTCAATTTTATAGATTTTGAAACGTATGGATATTAAAATGCTATATATTATTTCCTTACCTATTTAAAAAGAAAAATAATAAATAAAAATAGATTTAAAATTAAAATATATTGTAGAATTGAGGCTTCTGTGATTGATCATTGTTATAAGAAGAGCTTCGGCGTAAATCACATGAAAAAGACCTTTGTCGACGCGTTTCGAACCAACTAGTGTGGTTCATCGTCAGGACAAGTTGAAGACACAGATCTGGCCTAGCATGCTAAATAGACTGAGCAGAGACTCCAACGGCTACATAACGGCTATTTTAGACTCTAGGACCAAGGCCAAACTTATATTAATAAATTTAATATTGTTATTATTTTAATAATTTTAAAATTAATAATATAATGTTCTATTTCTAGAAGTTAGTAAAATTAGGTACAATGAATGGTAACATAAGTAATTTATTTAGTTAAGTAACATTAGGTTATTAATGAAATAATACTAATGGTTATTACAAATTTATTATTAATATTTTTGTACTGTTAAAATTAATAATATAATATTCTATTTCTAGCTATTAGTAAAATTAGGTACAAAGAATCGTATCATAAGTAATTTATTTAATAAAGTAATACTAATGGTTATTATAAATTTATTATATGTTTGATTGATTTCTTATGAAGAAGTAATTTAGGTTACATAGATACATTAATAATAGTATGTAAGAATAAGAATAAATGAATAAATAAAGAATTTTAATGGTAATTTAAAAACCATAAGTTATAATTTAATAAATTCGTAATAACCATTAGTATTATTTCATTAATAACCTAATGTTAATTAACTAAATAAATGACTTATGTTACCATTCATTGTACCTAATTTACTAACTTCTAGAAATAGAACATTATATTATTAATTTTAAAATTATTAAAATAATAACAATATTAAATTTATTAATATAAGTTTGGCCTTGGTCCTAGAGTCTAAAATAGCCGTTATGTAGCCGTTGGAGTCTCTGCTCAGTCTATTTAGCATGCTAGGCCAGATCTGTGTCTTCAACTTGTCCTGACGATGAACCACACTAGTTGGTTCGAAACGCGTCGACAAAGGTCTTTTTCATGTGATTTACGCCGAAGCTCTTCTTATAATTAAAATATATTCTCTTTCCCATAAATCACT
This sequence comes from Pinus taeda, assembly GCA_000404065.3. Classification (NCBI taxonomy): domain Eukaryota; kingdom Viridiplantae; phylum Streptophyta; class Pinopsida; order Pinales; family Pinaceae; genus Pinus; species Pinus taeda. Next base: position 121,849 of record APFE031451424.1, read on the forward strand.
AGTTCAAATTATTATTACGTATACATGCGTGTATTATAAAAAAACTTAAGAATTATTTACAATATGAATAAAAGTTTCTGAAAACTATAGAAGAATTATAAATAATAATTAGAAAATAATAATATTGAATCATGTGAATAGTTAAAAGGTAAGGTGAATGGAAAATAGATTGAGCAATTATAAAATCTTACATTTTTGTTTACCCATTTTTTCCATTATTTTATGTTGAAAGAAAAGAAATTGATTTTGAAAGTTATTAAAGTTTTATTAAGATAGAGTAATGAAAGTTATGTATTTTTCTTGTTTTGTTTTGAAATATTAACAGAGGAATAGTTGTCATGTAATATAGTCTTAAAGTCTTTGCTTCTACTATTAAATAATTGATTAAAGTTTCTGCTCCTATGACAAAAGCTTTCGGCACAAAGCTCTTCGCAGAGTAAAATCTCTTAGCGTAAGTGTGTCATGATGTTTCGTGCTTGCGTATATGTGTTATTGCTAATGTTTCAATATTAAATAATCTATATATCTGAGTTTTGGATACTACTATGTCTATCACTATTCGCAATAATAACCAGCTGAGCAATGGATCCATATGTTATTATTGGTAATATTTTAATAATAAATAGTCCATATCTCCTTATTCTGAATATCGCTAGTCAATTGAGTAAAGGTTGTGTAAAGTGCGAAGAAAACATTGTACAATGAAAGTTCTCTACACATTGAAACTCTTCAGGCAAAACTCTTTGGATAACCATTGGAAACTTAGTTTATGATTATCTTTGTGTAATTAGACATATGTGCAGGAGTACAAAGGAAGTCCATCGTGTGGAGGAAGATTTCAAGCTTTCATTGTGTGAACCTCTTCACTCTTCACAATGACAAACCTTCTGCACAATTCTCCATGCCCACACTCATAAAGATGTTTTAATCACAAAATTTACAAGAATAATTCTATTCATGTTGAGACCTATAAACAATGTTGCTCATTAGGAAAGCTATCATAATTGCATGGAGCACGAAAGTGTAATAAAAACTTTTATTGTAGAAAATATGAAATATCATTAGATTAGAAAATGTGAAGCTTTTATGTAATAGGAAAATGTGAAATATCATTAGATTATGAATTAAATTTATAAAGTTCCCTCTACACCTATGTTCTCTTGCACATATCTCGTCCTACGTACATCCTTCATTCCATGTAGCTAAATGTATAAAAGTTTTAAATGGAAAATATTTTAGATTAATTTTCCCTCTACATCCCCATTCTCTCGCACATTCTCTGTCCTCCATGTAGTAAAATATTCGCATAAGGAAAACTTGGCACAAGGAATATAATAATATTAGTTTGAAATTTGTTCATAATTAAATTAACTACATGTGAAACATTGTGAAGATTTTCATTATCATCTTCAATTTTTTTTTATTTTTTTGTACCTGTCGACCGAGTTGGAATTAATGGTGAAGACAACAGATTAAAATCAAGAAAATTTAGATTGATTGTATATCTAGATTACCATAGTGACTTTGCAAGCATAGAGTTAGGGACTAAAGCCATAATTTGCCAAGTTTATTAGCAAGTGTGGCACCAATTAAAGTTTATGGAGCACAAACAAAACTTTTTACAATGAAAGATCCCTACACAATGAAATCTCTCAGTAGAAACTCTCCACATAAGCACAAATGTCAATGAACACCTCTGAGAGACTAAATGTGAAAATGCGAAGGATAGTGGATTTTCCGCACTTGAGGAGAATCAATTTCTTTTGTGATCAATATTTTTCTAGTCTATTGATTAAAGGTTGTAATGAAATCTCTGTACACAGTGGAATATTTATTTATGGTTATCTTTGCGTTATTAGGCATATGTGCAGGACTATGGAGGATGCTTTCAGGGTTTTGTTGTGCAGACCTCCACACTCCGCACAATGATAAACCTTCCACACAATTCGTACATGCTCACACTAATAAACAAGTTTTTTAATCACAAAATTTACAAAAATACTTTTGTTCATGTTGACACTTATAAACAATGTTGGTCCCCACTTAATATTTGGATTTAGGAAGAAGTGAAGAAGTGTAGAGAATAGTTATTTTTTATGCACTCCCACAAAATCAACTTCTTTTGGGCAAAATTATTTGTGATTAATTGATTAAATGATTTTCCCTCATAATGAAATCTCTCATAATTTTCTAGAGTAGGAAAGTCGAATTGAAACTTTTATTCTAGAAAATGCAAACTAAAAGATCTCTAAATTAATACATCTATATATTGAGAAACAGTGTATATATGTAATAGGAAAATGTGAAATATCATTGCATTACGAATTTAAGCTATAAAGTTGTCTCTACACCTTTATTCTCTTGTGCACCTTCTTCATTTCGTATAGCTAAATCTATAGAAAAATAAATGGAAAATGGTTTAAAATCAATTTTCCCTCTACACCTACATTTTCCCACAAATTACTCATCCTTAGCACACTAAAAGCTTTCAACAAAGAAAGCTTCGTATAAGGAAACATACAAATAATCATTCGAAATTTATTCTTAGTTAAATTAATTATGCGTCAACAGTAAAAATATCTCTTTGTGCTGTCGTTTTTTCACACATACGTTATCCGTTGTACAACATTTGGATACTGAATGTTTATATTGTGTGGAGTTTCCACTTTCACCTCTAATTTTCTTCACTGTTTGGTACCTAGGGATTGAGCTGACATTAATGTGGAAGATAGAGGCTTTAAATAAAGGAAAGTTGGATCCATGGTATAATCAGACTGTTGGAGCAACTCTGCAATCATAAAGTCAGGTATTAGAGCTATAATTTTCCAAGTGTATTAGCAAGTGTAGCACAAGTTGAAGTTTAAGGAGCGTAATTTGGGAGTTGTGGAGAAAGAGCTCAGTATTTCTTTTGTTAAAATGGTTGGTGGTTTGGAAATTCTTGTCACTTTAGTGTCAAAGCATGCTGAGATGATTCTATCTAAAGCATGGGTCCATTTTGAGCTTTCAGTTAAAAATAATAAATATTATTTTTGTATTAATGGAGAAAATGGTTACATTGTTGTAACGTTCTCCCTAGTTTAGGATTAGTTCCTAAAGTTTAGGGGTTTGGGTGCAACTTCCTATTTCCTAGTATTGTATTTAATGATGTAATCTTTGATTGATGTAGAAGAGAGTGGACGAGAGTGATCTCTCAAGTTTTGTGAGTGTAGTCTCCAGGTGCAGGCCACACCTGAGAGCTACATCTCTTTCTTTTCAATTTTGTTCACATTTTATCTTGGTATCAGAGCTCAGATTGAGTGAGCCTGATCTTTTGTCACCTGTGAGGCTGAAGTGCCTGTGGTAGCTAGCTTGCCTGTGTGGTGGAATTGCCTGTGTAGCTTGAAGTGCCTTTGTGGCTGTGTGTACACGAGAGCTCTATGCTCAATTGAGCAGGTGGACTGCAGAACACCAGGCTCGGACTCGGGAAATTTTTTTTTTTCTGAGTAGAAAGGCCGATTAGCGCGGATTTTGCGCTGACAGTTGCGCCAGAAGAGGAATTAGCGCGGATTTTGAGGGATAAATCGTGATAAAGTGCCAGAAAGCCCGATTAGCGCGGGATTTTATGGGGAAAGTCACGCCAATTCAAATACTCTAAGCGATTTTTAATTAGCGTGGATTTTTCGCTCGGGGTAGCGCCAAGGGGATCTGCGAATAGAGTGAACTTCGTTTGGCGGTTTGCAAACGGTGCAAATCGGCGGAGTTATAGATCCGTCCGGGAGAGACAGATCAGGAAAGCGCCAGAGGAGATTTGCGGGAAACATCGACTTCGTTTGGCGATCTGCAGGGAGAGCAGGATCGGCGAAGTGGCAGATCAATCCGGGAGAGGTGGATCAGATCAATTATGATCAGATCATTGTTTCGGCTGTCTTGGAAACGCCGAATTTGCTCATTGGAGCAGGAGTGCCAGACACTGCAGATCGGTGGCAGAGGTGACAGATCGATCTGACAGGTATTGTTTTTTGTTGTTGTTAAGTAGATTCACAATGAGTAATACGATGGAATCTTACCTTAACGAGTCTAGTAAACTCAACGGGTCTAACTTCACGAATTGGAAGTTTAAGATCCAGACTCTGCTCGAAGGTGCGAATGCTTGGGCTATAGTGACAGGCGATGAGCAGAAGCCGACTGCAACCACACAGAAGGAAGACTGGGAAAAACGAGAAAACAAGGCCAAAGTCCTGTTGAATATGTCTGTGAAAGACAATGTTATTGCGCACATCAGAGATTGTAAAACGTCTGCGAAGATCTGGACGAAAATCAAAAATCTGTATGAGACCCAGAATACAAACAGAATTTTGGCTCTGAAAAGCAAGTTATTTTCAATGAGGATGGACGAAAGGGAGTCTGCTACTGCATTTGTCGCACGAATTAAGGATGTTAAAGACAGATTGGGGGCCATTGGAGTGGCGGTGGCTGATGAAGATCTTGTTGTAATTACAATGAATGGGATGCGTGATGATTTCCAAACCTTCATCACTGGAGTCTCGGCAAGGGAGAAAACACCCACGTTCGATGATCTCACTATGATCTTGCAGCAAGAGGAAGACCGACGGCAGAACCTGAATCTGAACCCCCAAAGTGACGATCTCGCACTGGTGGCAAAACTACGACTATCTAAAGGAAAGCAGTCACAGCAGCAATCAAAGCAAAAAGGAGGAACATCACAGAAGAATCTGCATTCTCATAAAGGTATGCTTGCAAATCATTATAAAAAGAAATGTTATTATTGTGGAAAGACGGGTCATATACAGAGAGATTGTTATTATAAGAAGCAGGCTGATGAGGCAAGGAGGAGACAGGTAAATCCAAAACATAAAGGATATTTTGTTGAAGAAGAAGACTTCAGTCATGAATTTTGACTGTTCACAGTCGACTGTGCCCTTTCAGCATCGAATGGAGATGACATTTGGTATGTCGATTTCGGAGCATCCTCTCACATGACAGGTAATAAGGAATTTTTTGATAGTCTTGAAGAAATTATAAATGGATAAAAAATATATCTAGGGGATGATAATGGATATCAGATTAAAGGTCATGGGGTGATTTCAGTTAAGTTACCAAATGGAAAAATTAGTCACCTTTCAAATGTTTTATATGTACCTAGAATAAAGAAAAACCTGATATCTGTATCCATGACGGCTGATCAAGATATGCATGTCAAATTCTTGAAGACTCACTGTGTGATAAAGGATTGCAGGAATGAAATTGTTGCAACAGGCATGCGAGTTGGAAGCCTATACAGATTGGATGCAAAAAGTATATCAAAGCAAGCCATGGTTGTAGGAGAGTCGACAACTGAAAAACTCTGTTTGTATTCTGGGTCTCATACAGATTTTTGATTTTCGTCCAGATCTCCGCGGACATTTTACAATCTCTGATGTGTGCAATAACATTGTCTTTCACAGACATCTTCAACAGGACTTTGGCCTTGTTTTCTCGTTTTTCCCAGTCTTCCTTATGTGTGGTTGCAGTCGGCTTTTGCTCATCGTCTGTCACTATAGCCCAAGCATTCGCACCTTCGAGCAGAGTCTCGATCTTAAACTTCCAATTCGTGAAGTTAGACCCGTTGAGTTTACCAAACTCGTTAAGGTAAGATTCCATCGTATTACTCATTGTGAATCTACTTAACAACAACAAAAAACAATACCTATCAGATCGATCTGTCACCTCTGCCACCGATCTGCAATGTCTGGCATAAGAGGTTTCGTCATCTGAATCTACAGGATCTCATGTTGTTACAAAAGAAATGTATGGTCGAAGGTCTCCCCATCTTTCGTAACATTCAGTTAAACTGTGATGGTTGTGCCTTAGGAAAGATGCACAGAGAACAGTTCCCTGTGCATGATAGGAGGAGGCAAACATAAATCTTAGACCTAGTGCAGGTTGATGTATGTGGTCCCATGCAGACAAGGTTGCTAGGGGGAGCATACTATTTTTTGTTATTTACTGATGACTGCACTAGGTATTCATGGGTTTATTTTTTAAACAAGAAAAGTCAGACTTTCCAATGTTTTATAGATTTCAAAACCCTGGTAGAAAAACAGTTTGGAAAAAGTATTAAAATTCCCCGATCTGATCAAGGAGGAGAATACAAATTAAAGGAATTCATGAAATACTAAAAACTCACGGGATTGTTCAGCAGTATACAGTGCCGCATACACCACAACAAAACGGAGTTGCAGAGCGTAAAAACAAAACCTTGGTGGAGTGTGCAAGGAGCATGCTGCAAGGTAAGGGTCTATCTAATATTTTTTGGGCAGAAGCGATAAATACTGATGTATATTTAAAAAATAGAAGTCCTACTAGGTTTCTTGGCTTCAAAACACCTTTTGAAGCCTTATATGGATTTAAACCAGCAGTAAACCACTTAAGAGTATTTGGGTCAAAGGCATTTGCACATGTACCCAAAGCTGATAGAAAGAAACTAGACCCTAAGGGAGTCAAATGAATCTTTGTTGGTTATGGCACAGAGTTTAAAGCATACACACTGTTCAATCCTGAGTCTCGTAAGACATTTGCAAGTAGAGATGTAGTCTTTCATGAACATGTACAGGAAAGGAAAGTTGATGTTGGAGATGATTGGCACATTCCATTGCTGTTGGAGGAAAGCAGCGAGGATGAAAGGGAGCAGGAACAGGAGCAGAAAGAAGAGAATGAAGAAGAACATCAAGAAGGTGAAAAGGAAAGCCCAGTTATTGCAGAGGAAAACAAATTTGAGGTAAGTCCCCTACCAAGGAGGTCAGGTAGGAAGACTCAATTACCATTGAAGTTGAGAAACTATGCTTTGATGTCAAAAGTTTCGAACATTGTAGAACCCTCTAATTACAAAGAAGCTAGTCAATTTAAGGAATGGAGAGCTGCAATGGATGAAGAAATGGAATCAATTTTTAGAAATGATACTTGGGATTTAGTTGAGCTACCTAAGAATAAAACACCCATAGGATGCAAGTGGCTGTTTAAACCAAAAATGAATGCAAATGGAAGTATAGATAAGTTAAAAGCTAGGTTGGTTGCAAAAGGATATTCAGAGAAGGAAGGTATAGATTTTGATGATACTTTTGCACCTGTAGCAAAGCTAAATACAATCAGAATGCTTATTGCTTTAGCTACTAAATATAATTGGGAATTACACCAGCTTGATATTAAATCTGCATTTTTAAATGGTGATTTAAAAGAAGAAATTTACTTAGTACAGGCAGAAGGATATGTAAAGCAGGGGCAGGAACATCTTGTTTGCAGATTAAAAAAGGCTTCATATGGTTTAAAGCAAGCACCCAGGTCTTGGTACGAAAAGGTTGATTCTTTCTTTATAGAGTATGGTTTCCATAGAAGTTTAAATGACCCAAATTTGTATACCAAGTACAATAACCAAGGGCAGATTATTTTGATTTCTTTGTATGTGGACGGCATGATTATAACAGGCAATGCATATGATTTAATCAAAGGAATAAAAAGGCTTATGGCACAATTTTTTGAAATGAAGGATCTCGAAAGCCTTCACTATTGTCTGGGATTAGAAGTATTCAGAGATACTGGGCAAACTTTTCTTAACCAAGGGAAGTATGCTAAAAATCTGTTGGAAAAGTTTGGTATGGATCAGTGTAGAACATTAGCGACACCTTTGCAGCAGAATCTAAAATTGAGTAGTGATGATGGCACTAACGAGGTTGATGCCACAATGTACAGGCAGCTCGTTGGCAGCCTGATATATCTTACAACAACCAGACCTGACTTGGCATACTCTGTTAGTGTGTTGAGCCAATTTATGTCGAAACCGCTTGAAAGTCAGTGGATAGCAGCAAAGAGTGTGTTGAGGTATCTTTGTGGAACTTTTAATTATGGTATTTTATACACGGATGTATCTAATGTTACTCTAGCAGGTTTTTCAGACTCAGACTGGGCAGGTAACCTGGATGATCGGAGGTCCATCACAGGTTATGCATTCAACATAGGTTCTGGGGTCATAGCTTGGAGCAGCAAGAAGCAGAGTACTATAGCCTTGTCTTCATGTGAAGATGAGTATCAAGCATTGTGTGCAGGAACGTGTGAAGCGATCTGGTTGAGAAGGCTTCTTAAAGATACAGGAAAAGAATAGAAAAATCCCACTTCCATCAAAAGAGACAACCAGAGCACCATTAAATTAGCATACAATCCAGTGTTTCACAAAAACACCAAACATATAGACACTCAGTTCCATTTTGTTAGAGAGAAAATACAGTCTAAAGAAATTGCTATTGTATATTGTAAAACTTGTGACAACGTGGCTGATATTTTCACAAAGCCTCTTGCACGAGTGAAATTTGAATTGTTTAGAAAGATGCTAGGAGTCCAGGAGAACCCTTTCTCCATTAAGTGGGGGAGTTAAAAATAATTAATATTATTTTTGTATTAATGGAGAAAATGGTTACATTGTTGTAACGTTCTCCCTAGTTTAGGATTAGTTCCTAAAGTTTAGGGGTTTCGGTGCAACTTCCTATTTCCTAGTATTGTATTTAATGATGTAATATTTGATTGATGTGGAAGAGAGTGGACGAGAGTGATCTCTCAAGTTTTGTGAGTGTAGTCTCCAGGTGCAAGCCACACCTGAGAGCTACATCTCTTTCTTTTCAATTCTGTTCACATTTTATCTCTTTCAGATTAGAAAATCACAATATTGGAGTTGAAGCTGGAGCAACTACAGTTGGAAAATGAAATGTTGATTTTTTGTGTGGATAATTTGGCTCAGGAAATAGACGTCAATGCTAGAGAGGATGGTAATCAAGAAGATAAGGACATCATGGTGCATCATGGGATTTTAGCATAGCACAAGATGAGTATATTTGACTCTTCCATTGACTAGGATTCCCCTCCTTATCAACTTTGGATAGAAGTGAATGAGCCCAGGTGGCCTTTCACCTTAGTTCCTCGTCAGATTCCAAAAGAACAAAATTAATTACCACGAGTGACATTTATTTGTATCACTTTTTAATTGATTGGCTATAGCTTACATCAAAGTAAATCATTGTTGATTCTTTGATTTAGTAACTTAATTTCAAAATATTTCCATAAATTAATTTTGCAGATGCCTATTTCTCTTTCTTTTTAGTGTAAGAATTTATATGGAAAATTGGCATTGTATAATGAATATTTCTTTTTAGCAAATCAAATAGTATTATAAAATACTATTTTCATTGTTCATTCTGAAAATGTACACATAAACATTGTTCTACAATAAAAAAAAGTATTGTCGAATAAAGCGATGTGTGGAAAGCAATATTTGTGGCAAAATCTCTGTTCATTGTTTTTATGCTTTCGCATACGTTATCCATCTGTGTATAGAAACATTATAGAGCATAGATTATTGAATATTAAAAATTTAATTAAGGATAATAATGTAATAATTATGGAGAAGCATTTTGCACAACAAAAACTTTGACTATACCTTTACACTCTGTAATAATGAAAAATTGCATAAACGTGATCATTCTTGAATAATGAGAAAATCTTAGCCCTACATAAAGAGGCATGGTCTTAAACAATTAATTACCAGTAGAGGTAGGTTTAGTGAGTGATATGATACTATTGTGACTAATATTTCTAGTGCTTTGTCCAGTCATGCCAAAGCTCATGGGATTTCCAAATATGTAGAAAAAAAATTCAAATGGTGTATTATGTGTGAACAATGTGTATATGCAGAGATAATGGAATATGGAGAAGCACTTCACATAATAAAAACTTTGACTCTACCTCTGCACTTATCAATAAGGACAAATTTCACTCCCAATCAAAGTTGCATTAATCATTATATCGTTAATAACAAAATCAGTAAACAATAACTAGAATAGATGCAATAAGAACAAACTCCATAATCTATGTAATCTGAAGAAATAAAAGTATATGCTTTATTATATTCAATGATATTTTTTTAGGCATGGTTACATTGTCCAACTATTTGATTTTGATTAAACATATCCATGAGAAAATAAATATACAAATAGAAGTATACAAAGTTGATCGACATATGGCTTTAATTTGCTATTAGTCATATTGGCTACGAAAACATGTGCATATACCTGAACTCACTAAATAAATGTCGAAAATATTATTTTATAATATTGATAAATATATTTTTATTGATATAAGAGTAAATTTTATGAAGCATTCCAGTGATAACGTGATTTCATATTGGTTTGTTGAATAGATATTTATTGAACTGCTAAGCATTACTTAGTTCTTTAATGCTAAATGTGAATTCATTTGTAGCGTAATCAATATCTACACTCTCTCCCCGAATATTTCTATTGTGTCATTTTTATTGTATATTATTGGTAATATTTTAATACTAAATCATAATCCAAATACCACTATTTAATATATTAAAAGTTGTGCGAAGTGCATACAAAACTATGAACAATGAAATCTCTCCATACAATGAAATCTCTCCTTGCATAGTGAAAGATGTTCGCTCAAATATCTCCACACAGTAAAAGCTATCAGTTTAATAAAAGATCTATGGACAATGAGATATTTTTGTACAAAACTCTCTGGATAATGAAATATTTGCATTCAAGTTCAAAGAATAATGACTTTCCCGTGCTTTAGTAGAATCAATTTCTTCTACACTAAAGACACCAAACTTTAGATTTTTTCTCGAAACACATGTGGGACTGTGAAGCTTTGTTTGAGTATAGAGAGTGAGCATTGAAATGTTCAAATCCAACTTAAAATTCCACAAAATCAACTTCTCTACACTTCAAAGCCAATGTACAATATCAAATCTCATTTATCAAATTTAATATCGTGTATTGTACTCATTATTTACACAATTTAACATTATTGTTTATAACATATTTTATTATGTAATTATTGTACTGATAACAGGTAATGTAGAATATGTATGTAGCATCTAGTACTAGAGCATGTGAGAAAGGACAAGTGCGTTATATGAAAAAATTTCATCGAGTCGATAATGTTTAAGAAGATGCGAAAACTTGGAAATATCACATTGCATAGAAGAATTAACTAATTCTTAGTAGTGACATTAATATTTATTAAACAAATCGATACACAATTGTGTTATCACTCAAGCGCTTAATTATATTTACTCTGACTAGTTAAAAAGGTTATTCATAGATGGAGGATATGTGGAGGGAGTACAATTTATGAGTTAGACATTAGGATGGTGGCCAAGTGACGGTTATGTGAATGGACCTACACTCATTTCTTCAATGCCAAATTGAATCTATTTCCCAGTCTATTTTTTTACTAAGTAGTTTGAGATTTATTTCTATTATGTTGTTCCTATATGAAGATGCAACATGGAGGTCCATGGTGCTATTTATTCTAAACTTTCCAGTGATTTTTAGAGCATAATGGTTTTTGGCAATGTAATGATCCTGAAAGTCTTCCAGATTTTGAATGTTTGGTTAAGATGTTGTCAATACTATAACCTTCACATTTTCCATTTCATTTGTTTCTTTTACTCAATTTAAAGTAATGTTGAAATGCACGAATGAATAGATAAAAATAAAAACATGCGTTAGTTGCTACTGTCTAATCCATTTAGTACAGTAAACTTTTGCAATTCGATTTTCAAAGTGTAAAGTTTACAATCAAATCTTTTATTGTGCAAAAAAGGCTTATAATAGTTTTGGAATGCTAGCTTTTAGCTTGATGCAAAATGACAAAAACATTACCAAGATATAAATTGTTACTTAATTCAGTTATTGGAGTGAATAGAGTTCATTTATTATTTCGATAATGCAACAAAGGAAATAAGGCATCAAAGTCACAAATTGGCATCTAAGATGTGAAATCACTTTGTCTACTGCATAGTAAAAGTTGGTCGATAGTACGACAAGTTTACATAGTAAATGTCTATCATACACATTGGTCACATGTTGGTTTAGTGAATAAATGTAGAAAATAATTGTGTTTATGGAAAAGAGAGCTTTAGTTAATAAAAATAGAATGTCGTTTAGGATATTAATAAATAGTATCTATTATCACTTAAGAATTTTAATACCAAAATGTCTCATGTTAATTTATGGTAAAATTCACTGCTTGTCTAAGTTTGATGCTTGTTTCCTTAGATTCTGAGTCTTAGGAGTCTTAGAGTCAAATATACATTCTCATTCATCACCGGTCTCATAGCCATGTGTCAGTTTTGTTTAAAAAGTTACTATGTGCCACAAAGCCCTTTAGGTGATTTCGTAGCACATGTAACCATTTTGAAGTGATTTCGCAACGCATTAGTTTTAGGTGATTTCGCAACGCGATATGTTTTAGGTGATTTCGCAGCGCATAATTCAAAATTTAAACTGACTGCGCTACAAAATCGTGGATTCGTGGATTCCACAACGAATCTTTCCTAAATGTCAAATCTGTCAATTTAAGCTATAGTTGTGTCATCCATTGTCAGTTTATGCACTCCCCATATCATATCCAACTGCTTATCTCCATCATTGCATCTGCAAGGTACATCGATACTCACGGATTGAAAGTTTCAAAAAAAATCTAAATATGTATAGTCTTAATGATGATTGTATTCATTGCATGAGAAATAAGTATGCAAGATTTCAATTTAGAAACATTGTTATCAAGCGAGGTAGTCATTCAAGCGAGGCAGTCATTCAAGCAAGGCAGTCACTCAAGCGAGGCAGAGATTGGAGTTTGAGCAGTGCTAGCATTTCCAACCTCCATTTCACTGAACATTCATGGAGGGATCAACAGAAAGGAAAGATCACAAATCAGGCAAATGTTTGAGAAATGAGCCTGAAGATTTAGACATAACCTTGAAGAACAAAGAAGTTGACCGTGCATTCAAACAAGCCGGATGTTGGAACTTTTACAAGAAACTCCAAGGAGGTCATGCACAAGTTACCAAGGAGTTTGCCCTTAATTTCACAAGACTAAACTCAAAGGTTGGTATGCTGGAATTGCAAGTTTCACCAGACATGATTTCCACAGTTACAGAGATTCCAAGGGGCCAAGAAAGTTGGTTTAAGAATTTTAAATTTGATATAATCCATGCAAAGAGTTTCTAAAGCAAGAATTCATTGATTCAGACTTAAACAAGTATGTTCCTAGAAGTTATGTGAAAGAGTCATATGCCAATCTTCTTACTTGTATACAGAAGTACCTAAGCTGTGAAGGAAGATACAATAAAGTATATTCATACCATTTTAAACTTCTGTTGCATTTCACAGGTAAGGCATCTATTGATCTACCTTTTTACTTATTCCGTAGCTTAAGTAAAATGTGTGATAAGGTACAGTTAAAGAAAGAAGCCTGTGAGACTTCATTGTTCCATCATGGCTTGGTTAAATTGATAGTTATGCATGAGCTCCAGAGGGTAGGTAGGGACTGACACACATTTCTATTCATGTCTGGTTTAAAGAATGAGACTGGTCTCAGCCCTCAAGCTGCAAAAAATCTTCCAACAACAACTGGTCATTAGATAGAGACAAGATCTAAGAGGTTTTCAAAATTGAAAGCAAGGAAACAAGTAAGAGAGTCCATCAAGCCACTGACTATTCAGGATACACCCCAGCAATTTCTTACAGAGAAAACTCAGGTTAAAGAAAGAGCACATGAATCAAGCATAGGTTAAGGAGTTCAAAGAAGAAGGACTAGGAGCCAGGTAGCTAAGGAGAAGGGTAAGTCAGTGACTATTGAAGAAACCCATGTTTCAAAAGGAGACTTAAATGACTTATTGCAAGCCATTGACATTGAAGAATCTCCACTAGTGCAAGCAGATTTGATAGAGACAGGAAAAGAGAAAGCTGAGTCAAAGCCTCAAAGAAATTAAAGTTTGATGATCAAGTTGATCAATTTGTATTCCAGCCCAGGAGACCCATTATGAGGAAGTTTAAACAAATACAAGAGGTACTGCCAAATGCAGATGAAATAGGGGAAGTGACACAACCTCATAAAAGAAAGGATAAAGGCAAAACAGTTGCCATTCAAGAAGAAGATAATATGGAAAACTTGAAAAAAAGATTGGAATTGGCTAACTTTGAAATTGCTATACTGAAAAAAGCTGCTAGGAAATTTGCAATTAAGGAGGCTTATTTTAATCAAATGCAAGCTCTGTGGGAGGACCAAACATTTCAAATTCCTGAGGTGGTTGATTTTAGTGTTCAATTCCGTAGCTGGACTGCGCCTGCAATAAAGGAAGCTCAATTTATTCGAAAGGTTAATACAAACCTCAAATCAGGGATCAAGGTCATGAAAAAACAAATTGAAGACTTGAAGATACAGTTAGCCCAGCTGAAAGAATCTCTTTAAAGAAATCTCAAGTAAGGCTCTGTTTCAAATTTTGATGATTTTGCTTGGTATAATATTTTTGAAGAATCATACATTTCTAGTCAGTTTTGAAAGGCCTTGGAGTAATTGAAAGAACATTTAAGTGGCAAAAGGCTCAAAATAACAAAATTTTGGTTGAGCTAGTCAAAGAAAACTGTGTTTTTTGGAACAACACAGCAGTTTCGTAGCGCGCTACGAAACTGCTGAAGCTACACAGTCTAATCTCAGTCAACAGATTTTGAAATATAAGTAGAAATTTTGAAAATGGAGTGTCTTCAAGGGATCATCTCAAGCTATCAACTTTTAACAAGGCTAAGACAGGTGGAAGAAACATGTATTCAAATTCAACTCTAAACTTTTTGCCATAAAGTGAGCACATTTACTACAGTCCTAGATATGTCAGACAGTTTGGAAAAAGTTTTTGCCTTTACACATAAAAGAGATTGACAACACATCAAGGACGTGGCAATCTGATACATATATTGGATAATCAAAGATGAAAGGCATGGTTCTTTGGATTCGAACATTTTTTGAGGCAAACCTAAGGCCAATAAATGGGGGTAGTTTCCTATGTTTCAGGAGAAATGGAAAAGACGTGACATTGAAGACTAGTATGGAGTTTTCAACATCCAGTACAGCCAAACCAAAAAGGGACCACATGTCAAAGAATGAGGATGATTGTAATTAAGGCTATTATTAGCATAATATGGAGTTGGTCTCCTATTTGATTTAGATTTCTAGAAAGTCTGATTGCAGTTTATTACATTTAATAGGCAGTTAAAAGTTGAATAGGTGTCATTAGAAGTAAAATTCGAGTTCCCCTCACGCTGGAGGAGGAATATTAGCTAAGTAGAAGAGCTCTATATATAGGAGAAAGAGCAATGTAATTAGGGTTGGAAATTTATGTGAAAAAGCTCTGATATTTGGCCTATGTAAAGACTCTGTTTTTCTCGTAATAGAGTACTGGCTTATGCTTCTCAAGAATCATATAGACTTCAATGTATGAGTTTCTTTGTTTTCTTTCCATGATTATCTACATTGTTATGAGTATTTGATTACTTAGAAATCACTTGCAGTGTTCTAATTTCCTTCATATACTCGTTGACTGTCTTTTTTATGTTTGGTGTGCTCTACCTATATTGAAATCTGAATGCCTTGACTTTTATGCAAAGCCAATCCTATTGTTAATACTAGATCACATATGACTCCATAAGCCCAATGGATACCTGTTAATATTGTTTCCACCATTTTCATTTATATTTGTTTCACAAAGAGTTAGCCATCTTTATCATAATAAAAAACCTTTAATCCCTTGAGAGAGCCCTCTCAAGCTAGGGAGGCTAAGCCTTAGCTAAAAGATTGGTTTGAAACAGTTACTTGAAGTCTTCATGGTCTGCAGCCTTCCAGGGCCTGATTTTGAGATAACAGTATCTCAAAATCGATTTATAAAGTGTTTGAAACAGATTAATCATGAAACCTAATCATATCAATTGGACTATGTCATGTTGAAATTTAATTAAAACAATATGATTTAAAGTAACCAATTTCACAACAATGTTTTCTGATTAAAGATGAAGAAAATTAGTACTAGCCATATTGATGATGATCATTGGTTAATGAGTACAATTAAAATTGGTAATACTTAAATGTCATTTTAGAACTTAGATGTCAATTCATGATTTCGATGAATTATCACCTTTGACTCATTATATGTAGGCATATTTCATGTGAAAGCAATTTTTCAATGTTCATTTTGTTATAGACTCATTAGTAAGTTCTATGAGACTTACTTTCTTTATTTGTTTTGAAACTCTTAAGTGTTTTTCAAGTTTCTCTTTATAATTTGTTTATTGTTTTTTGAATTTGTTACTGAGAACGAACAAATGGCCCAAATAAGAAATGGTAAAACAACACAAGAGTAGGTATATGTAGAGAGCCAAGGTATCTTAATTCTTAGTCAATATATTTTAATGCTAATGGATAAGATATTGGAACTTCGTCAAACTCTTAGGCAATTCGAAGATGAACTAGACATCATAAGAATGTTGTCAAAAGAACTCTTATAAACCATGAACAAAGAAATCAAATCTCCATTTTGGAAACATACTTAGTAGAAGCATTAAACTCTAGAAATAATAGTTAATTAGGAAAAAAATCATTACGAAAATTTACTATTTTCTCAACTAATTTTGAAATTTAGTATAGGCTAAAAGCTTTGTATAGTAAGATTATAGGCACAATTAGAAAAAAGAAAAAACATATTGAAATATCGTGGATTACAAACATATGCATATATGAAAAATATTTTATAAGTTATATTATAGTCTTGCTTATTCGATTTAATAATTCATTTCAACTCTGTATGACAATGATTTATTTAGATATTTGTTTAAATCTTGCATGAAATAGCTTTTATAATAGAAAGAATACTAGATTGGTAAAAATATACACAAAGAAAATCGTGATTGTAGACCCCATTAATTAATAATAGAGTCACATCTAAACATGTTTTTTCACATTGGTCCTGAGGATGAACCTCATTAGAAGGTTCGGAAATGTCGACCATCAAACATTGGTAATGCGATTAATCTAAAAGTCAGTTGAAAAAAAAAGAAAAGGATTCATCGATTATCCTATATAACTAAGTTCCAATATTGTATGAGTAGTTATAGAACTTGAAAATTTGATAAATCAATAAAACAATGTAAGAAACAAGACTGCAAGAAAGAAAACGCGACATAGAATAGTATAAAACATATAACATGAACACAATATTTCATTGAAATACGTTCTTGTACAATATCATATTAGCATTTTCATTAGTGGAAGGAATCACCTTGATTTCTCTAATGATTACATTCTTAATCTTACTATCAGTGAGTATAGTTATTTCTTGACAATGTGAAATCATATCCCAATCATTGAGTAAATTGAATGATCTATTTGACAATAGTAAAATTCCTAAACTAGAAACTATAAGGCAATGTTAAGATGCTTTAAAATGATAACAACGAGAACTGTGTCATTACTAGGTTGCTCGACAATGTAAACCAAAAAAATCATCATTGTATATGTATAATCAGGTTTTGATGGTTTATTTTAAATGTTTCACATG
Organism: Pinus taeda; assembly: GCA_000404065.3. NCBI lineage: Eukaryota > Viridiplantae > Streptophyta > Pinopsida > Pinales > Pinaceae > Pinus > Pinus taeda. The sequence goes on from APFE031451424.1 coordinate 139,289, forward strand.
TCTTGAAATTGGACAACATATCAATAACAACTATTTTTTCTCTACAATATTGCTCATAGGAAACTTCTCATAGTTTAGTTAATAGTCTTTCCAGTTCCACACCTCTCTAAATGCACTATATTTTAGTACTTTCATTTTGATATATGATGCAGTTTAACCGACGAAAATAAATGAAGTGAGAGTCCTCTTTGCAAGTAGTACAATAAAGAATAGTTGTATTCATAGTTATGGCAGTTGTAATTTGACTACTGCATTTCACACATAGAGTCTCAAATGGATTCATATATGCACTAGTCATTGTCAGGTGTCCTTGGAAGTATTATAAAATTGATATAGAAAATAAAGGCTTAGTAACATGAAATCAAATGTCTCTTTATCCATTTTTCTTTATCTACATCTATACAGACAATATAATAATAAATTTTAACTTGCATATTCGACTCAACGAAGAAAGCATGTTTCTTAGATTTTCTACTTTCTTTCCTATTTTTAATGGAAATATGAATGTCAATTGTGAAGTCAGAAAAAAATATTTCTTTTTTTTCTAACTATTTTTTTCGCAAGATCAATAGAATTTTTTTTCTTGTAATTTTCCTTGAATTGAAAGATATGCTGGAAAAAGTTTATCATGTACTTTAACCTCTTACATATGCAACATTTGTAAAAAAAGTACATGGAAATTGTATAACAAATTGAAAATAACTTTGTAACAATGAAACATGCAAACAAACCAAATCTTATTGTTGACATGTATTATTCTACATTGTCGTCTTTGACTTCCAATATATATGGCATTATTTTATGCGTTACTAGAATTACAATAGTAGAAATTGTGCCAAATCGAAATGTGTCTTCATTACATAATAGGTTTGAAATCATCCTATCTAGAAGGAATTGGCACTTTGCATCAAAATGAAAAAAAAATCTACACTACTAAAACTATTTAAACAAATAGTTTTTCACAATAACCATTGTCTTATATATGTTTTGGAATTATTATGAAATCTATAATGGAAACAATAACATTTGCAAAAAAAATTGTCTCATGTTGTTCGATAAACTGTTTTGGCACAAGAAATGTTATTTTCATTTCCTCTTTCTTATCTGTTAATTCTGCATAGAGTATTGCTTTTGCCTTATTTTCTTTGCCCAAAAATGTTTAATATGTGACCAAGATAACGCCATGAAAAATTATCCTAGTTATATTGTGACTGATATCTTCAACCAACAATGGAATATGTTAGATTTATTTTGACCTAGTCATGAGCATTGAATTGAAATAAATAAATAAATAAAAACAAAAACACAAAAAAGAAATCTAATATACAGTGAATTACACCTGCACAAAACTACCTATTTTATTTTGTTTCTTTGTTGGGTTTTGTTCCTTTAATTTTGTTTGTTGTGATATTTTTCTGTAGTAATGCTCATTAGTATATGTACACCCTCATCCATCTCTACTATGACATCATTCAAATTCAATATATTTTTCCTATTCAGAAATAATACAATGAAATCACCACTTAAAAGGAAATTATAATTGATACTAAGCAAGAAATGTCTAGTGAAAACACAATGACATAGCACAAAGTCATTGCTAATGTAAATAAATTCTAAATAGATTTGAGTTTCAACAAATACAAATGTTTTATAGAAATGTTCAAAGTACCTTTTTCCTTGTAAGTGTTGTCTTGGATATGAATCTCTAAGTGTTATATGTTTCTTGAAAATTAAAAAGACATTGCTTTTCGTTATAGTACATTAAAAATATAGCAAAAAAAAATACACTTGCCTATATAATCTAAATATAATCAAATGATAATAAATAAAACAGAAGCACACCTCTTAGAAAAATTATCAGTGTCTTTAATGGTATATGTTATGCTTGTGTTGATTTATGCTTCTCTAATGATATGACTTAGATCAAATATATAGAAATAAGAAAAATAAGAGGTTATAATTTCATGGCATGGAAGTAATTCAAACATGAGAGTTGTATGACAATAATATATCTTGTGTAAACATATTTAGTGTTATCACATTATCTCTCATTCGAACTTTGTACATCATTGCTACAAGATTATATTTTATATTGTATAAATGTTCTTAGTACTCGCATATAGAAGAAATAATGCACTATTTTACATGCCAAAAAATTTATATGTTTTTCACCTTTATTCAAAATGAGATTGCAAAGTAATCCCTCATGGCATGCAACTACGAAAAAAACATCTTACAACTAAAACAGTGAATGTATTTGTAACTAACTCTTCTAAAATTTAATGAAACATGAATTAATAATTTGTACGCTAAAAATATTTCATGATGAATACTTGGTGAATTCTTCTACAGACTCCATAACCAAAATTAGTGGTTACAATTGTCATGTTACCTTATAAATATTGAATGTTCGTATTAATAGAATTATGTTATATGTAGTTCGATAGCTATATATAACTTTATATATAGAAAAAGTTGTCTTGTTGTAAGTGACAGAGCACTAGTCAAAGAAATACCTCCCCTCCCCCCAGCACATGATGAAAGCTCCCCATAAGAAAAGTCTCAAACAATGAAATGTTCCAGAACTAATTGAAGATCATTACTTCAAAGTACATGCTAAAAGTGACTGAAAATATTTTGGTTATTACTAAAGTTATTAGATTGTGTAAAATGATTAAATATGATATTAACCTTAATACTGGTTTATTGTCTCTATAAATCAAGAAAACCTAGAATTACATGGCAAAGTCAAAGCTATTTTGTTTAATGAGGTTAGTTTTTTGATATGCACAGGAAAGAGAAACACACATACCCCATCTTGTGCACATCTTTCATTCCACACAACTAAATTTGTAAAATAATAAAAGATAAACATAGTAGCAATAATTGCCTTGTTATTAGTGACAAAGCACTAATCAAAGAAATTCCCCACGACCCCCTCATTCTTTTTATTTTTTCTTATTACATTTCGAGTTTAATCTTATGTTCCTAGTCAAATTAAATTCACGTGTGCAAAGTAAAATTGCCTCTACACCCTAGCTCTGTTGAACATACCTCATACTTAGCACATCCTTCAATCCTCAGATATTTATATATTTATTCAACTACTCTTTAACATAGATAAATATGTAAAGGTATCAAATCTAAAACATTTTTAAATTAATTTCGTCTCATTTTATTATTATTATCACATTATACAACTCGTTTTTTTCTATAACGGTTAGGTACTCTGTAACATGTAATGTTGTATATAGAAAGGCACACAGAAATGTATATAGACATACGAAACATTATGAAATAATGTTTTTGTTGGTTGTCCCGTAGAACCATTCTTTCACACAAAATACATAGTTCATTTAATATTGCATGAATTTCTAAATAAGAGAACCATAGGTCCATTTAAGATAACCAATAAAAAATGTAAAATTTTCAATAGCCTTTTGTCATGGTTTCTTGAGCAGTTCCTCATGATTACTTCTTTCTTTGAAATTCTTGCTAGCCCACAACTTGTCTCTTTTTCATCGGATCTCTTATTAGTATTAGTTAGTTATGTATAAGCATATTAATTATGTTTCCAAAAAACTGAAAATATTTTTTCCACTCGAAAACTTCCACCATGCCCTTCAAATTTGTTATATCCAATCGCTTATAATATATCAAATAGATGCAACTATATTACAGATCCACATAGTCCTTAAGAATTTTACACAATATTATGCACATTTGCATGATGTGTCAATATTACTTGTTATGCACCTCTACCCAATAATATAAGGAAATCTATATAAGTGAAAATATGATGTTAAAGTTAAATTTGATTTTGTCATAATCAAAGTTTCATTATGAAAATTTGGCTTCCATATTAGAGTTATAGTGGAACACCAATTTATTTCTATACATTGTATGGAATGCAAAAGCACCTATTCATACATTATCAGGATTTATGAATTCTACTTAACATATTTAATAGTTAAAAGGAGAGTTCAATTGATATTAGATACTAAGGTTGCAATGCAGAAGTGAAAACAACATTTTCCTTGTACGAAGTGCCAAAGTGAAGTGGAATTTGCTTATCTCTACACATATCTCTTGTTGCGACCTCCAAAATTCACATAAGTAGCCCTTTAACAATGTTTTTTTGATACTAAGGCTATTTAATTTTTTTTTATATAGAAGTGCATAATGTGGAGGGTTTTTTCCTGAAATACTAATTTGTAGATCCTTACATTGTATTGACATATTTAATAGTAGCTCACTAAAAGAAGAATTCATTTAATATTAAAGCAGGGAGTGCATTTTCTCATGCACAATGCAGAAGGGTACTGAATTCCTTCTTTTTCTAGAGAGAGGAACTGGAGTCGAATTTTTTATTGTAAGAAGTGATCCTATTCTTTTTCTTATTTCTACATATAGCTTTTGTCGACACCTCCATACTTTTCACATGTATCTGCTCAAAAATATGTCTTAGAATTATAAGGAAATATGAAGCTGCAAAATCTTTCATTATGTGATGGGACAATCAACATTTTCATTCTATAGAGGATGGAGGGACAATGAAATTTATGTAGACCTTTCACCTTTCACTTTACAGAATGCATTACTCCATTATGGTAAAGTGTACAGAAATCAATATGTGTGACAAGAACTTCATTCATTTTTTATGAAATCTCTTTGCACAATGAAAGCTCTTCACACAAATGTCTATCACTAAATAATTGATTAAAGGTTATGTAGTTTTCATAATGAAAAATCTCCACACATAATTTTTCATTTTTTTTCTTTTTTTGAACAATATTGCTTCATTTTCTGCAAAGTTCTTATTTTGGTTCAAATCAAAATGTTTTATATCAAGCAATTGTATACTCGAAAATCAAAATCAGATAAAATTGATATATCAATTTCATTTGAAAAACGGAAAAAAATATTCCATTATGCACAATAGGGAGATACACAGAAAGTGTAATAAAATCATTTCTCAGATTGTCACAGTCCACACAAATTTGAAATATTAAGATAATCAACATTATTCAAGCTTCATAGTAAAAATAAGTACTTAAAATAAAAAAATCTTAACTACATTTCTATTATCTATTAATAGCATTGCATGCATTATAAAGAGCTCAAAGCATAAGGTCTCTATGATTAAGAAATACATTCATAGTAACCATAATTGTATCGAGTTCCAAATTTCTCATGTAGATATGATTAAAATAAATACAATACATGGAACATACATATAAAACCTAAAGTTGTTTTTGACTATTCATTATATCTAAGATCAGTAACTTATATTCTATTAATGTTTCTAAGAAATGTCACATAATACATATGCAGACAAGATAATATGAAAAACATTAAGGACTCTAATTCTCAACGTAAATCACTTATATTAGGATGAAAATGCTCGATAGCTCAGTTTGTTAGCTAATTCACTATGATATTTTGGCATCTTCTCTTTAACGATTTTCTTTTGCATTCTAGAAATGTAAACGTTTTCTTCCTAATATGGATTGGGATCTCGAGAACTATAATATGGAAGAAGAAAACTACAAAAGAAAACAAAGAACTGTAATGAGAAACTAAAGTAGGTCACATTAACAAAATTAACAAATACCAATAACTAAATACTAGTAAGCAAAAAATGAATATGCAGATATTTAAGCACACTTATAATATGTGAAAGCATATATGCTAATTATTTCACAAATAGTTGTCTTTTGCATCCATGACTTGGTGAACCAATGTCTTCAACGTAGCTTTAATTAAATATTTCATTGGACCAATTGTAATCTATAGCTTAACATGTTGATTGAATATTTTCTTTCCGAGCTCCACAACCTCTTTTTGTAATTGCGTAGCTAAGACAAACTACTCGTCATTAATACTAACAAAGTTAAATAGCTATTTGTTAATTTCTTATGTAGTAAAATTAGTTATATCATCAATTTTTTTTACTATTGACTATTTTAGATTTTCCAATTCAACTACTAATGTATCTTTTATGACCAATTCATAATTCCATATGATGTGTGGAGAGTTTAGATCTTGAATAATTTTCATCACCTTTAGAAACATATCACTTGTTTTATTCTTTATGCTTTCACATTCAAAAATATTTTTTCTATTGTACTAATTTTTTGAATCATCCAACTTTGATTTTTCCATTCAATTAGAATTTTGGAGTTCTTTGTTTTCTTTTTTTGGATTAGACATAAATTCAAGCCTTCGACTAAAAGCAGGTAAGTTATTGTTATCAAAATGCTTGTCTTTGTTAATATTACTTCTCACCAAATTGAAAAATGAGTTGATTTCTTGTGCTAAGCATAGTAGATCAAAAATTTCTTTCCATGCATGTTAACGATTTGTAATCTTTCGCATATGTTAGTGATAGTATAACATTTTAATGCATTAATCATTTTTAGAGATTTAATAGATATGTGAGATGTTCTAGTAGTGAGAATTGTAGATGGTAGTGTCTATATTGAAAGTAGAATAATCAACAAAGGAACCATATTTAAATCATTTTCCGTCTCTTCTATTGTTCCTTTTAGTATCAGTTTCTCCACTTCCTATTTCTTAATATACATTTGAAGTACATTACCAGTAGCTTGATGGAATCTCATGAGCCCGCTGACTACAATTTCAGACATATCAACATTCGTTTCTACTTTATCAATAATTTTCTTATTATGCATGTTTACCTTTTCAATTTCCAATGTTTCACTCTCATTTTTATAGTTTGCATCTTCAAAAGTGATAGACCGATCATTGAAACTAAAAGCTTCTCTATCAATTTGCTCCATTATTTTCCGATTTTCAATCAAACAAGTATTGACCTAATTATGTAGTAGACCGATTTTAATTTCCTTGTTCATATATTCTTTAATGCTTCCTATTTTGAGGGGACTTTTGGATTGCTAATTTAGTGGTGTTCATTTTTCCTAGAATAAATGTTTAATGAGGCTCCTCATCATTCCTGCCAACTGATAAACAATTTTGAATCAACTTTGTAATTTCATTATTTTTCACTTCTTCACTCGGAAGATGAAGCCAGACCAATTCAATATGTGCAAGCTGAAGCACATGTTTTTCACCTCTTTCCTTGTACTTTGTTTTTGTGTTCATGCTCAGTTCTTCAACAATTTCTCTAGTATTCAATACCATCTCTTGATTATTGCTTGGAGCACTATGAATATTTTTACTTTCATTTACAAGTATTTTAAACAAGATATCATATTTAATAATAACTAGATGTGTGATAAATAGGCCGTCTAGATCAATATCTCGTTAGGCTTCAACTTATCTTAAATTAAAACAATGCAAAAGCTTTGCAAGATCTACAAGGTCGCTTCCATTGTTCATGTTACTTGTCCAATAGTAAATGGAAAATATATATATAGACATAGATATATATTTGTTCAAATATAACTTTCCAATAGTAGTATTTCCTATAGACTTCAAGAACAAAATACCTATCTATAACAATTCTTGCAAGCAACAATGTTTTACCTCAAAGCGAAAATACTCGAATAACCATATTGTTTCCTCTTTCTTCATGTATCCCATTTACCAACAAGAAAACTTGTGTTTTGCTAGATATTTGATGGGGCTCTTGTCTAGTTATCATGCAAATAATTTTCTTTATCTTGGACAAAAATTTGAAGTAGCTTCCTGCCTCCACAATATGGGATAATAGAGCTACATCGTTTCTTCGTTAAAATTGAAGTTAGGGTTTTGTATCAAGTCATCAAAGGCATGACTCAAGAAGAAGTTCCTTATCGAATATGAAATCATGAATAATATATTGATTTTGAACAAATTCACTAATTTAAAACCAAATCATTTGAAATGAGATCAGCGCAATTGATACACAAATTTCTTATATGAATAATAGAACACATAGAGAATGAATTCTCGGACACTAGTAGTAGTTTCTTGGCCCATTAGATGGGCATAGAGCTAACATAACTCTCTAAGCTAAAAAAAATAATATCTAGAAAGGAAACATCGGAAGGAACGCCAAAAGTTTCTGAAGTTAACTCTTGAATGATGTTTGAGCAACCTACCTGTGACTCTAGAAACCTATTGGATTTTAACAATTCTAAGCATATATCTAGATTTAGTATCTTGAATATGTTCTTGAAGTCCTCATAAGTCAAAGAAATAGGATTATTTTTAGCTGCTAACGTACTTGTTATTGTCTTTAAATCAAAATTTTGTGTGCAAAAAATAAATGATTTCTTTGAAATAAAACACTTTTGGGATGCATGGAATATTCATTAATCCACTAGTCCAAATCTTATTGTTATTCTTCTCGTCCATGGAAAGATTCAAATATATTTGATAAGTAGCTGACAACTAAAAGTTATGATCAATAAGCACAAGTGAGTTAATCGTATCAATGCAAATAACTTATTTCCTTCCCCTACTATCCATTCTCACTTTGTATTGTTAAAATATTCTATGAATAAGTAACATTTTCACTGCCCTTTAATTAAGGTTTTATCGATATGCTAACCAATTAACACTTGTCACTATTCTATGTGTGAAATATGTTTTACACGACACTCTCAATAAAGAGCAATTTAAAATATCAAATCGAGTGTTTACAAAAAATAGTGGAAATAATTCACATAGTCTAAACACACCATAATTTCATCCAAAGGACAATAGATATTGTCCCATGATTTTTAGAAAAATAAGCAAGACTTTTTAGAAAACCAAATTATAATTGGTAAGATTTAGGATTTTCAAAATCGCAGTGATTATTGATGGTACTGGAACCAGTTCCACCAAAAAGAGAAAGGGAAAAAAACAATTTTAACAACCTTAACCATTAAACGTTTTGGAATTTTTTTTCTTCTTTGTGGTAAGGAATTCATTCCCAAAAGGAAAATGTGCTCATGGTAGACAACGCTGAAACAAACGTCGAAATTGTAATTCTAATTTGTGTCTTTTTTTCATTTTGTGTTATCTATTAATATTATGTGCGTTAAATCTATTTGATGAAACATTTTGAATAAATAACAACTCAAAACAACAGAGTTAATGCTTTTAAGAAGTAATGGAAATATTTTTTTTTTTAAATCTTGAAATTTGAAATGCATTTGCTCCATCTGTGAGCCAAATTAAATGTTAATCTTTTCTAATAATGATATCTATCCTATAGGTTTTCAACAATTTGTATTATGAAACGACTTCATGGCTTGGCTTGCACCAACTACTATATGAATGTCAGTTTACAGGTGGTAGCATTTACCATTATCGATTATGTGTTGATTTGTTCATTTAGAAAAATAATATCACATTGTTAGTGTCATTATGTTGAGTATGAAAATGAGGAAAGCATACTCCAGACAATGAAACTTGTATTTTTTTTCCTTATTTTCAATTCTATATAATGTTACTTTATAATTTTGTGCCTTTTCCGTTTGTAGGGTGCCCCTTCCACATTCATTACAGTGACATCATTGCATTAATATTAGTTCAATCACAATAATGTTTCTCATGCGCACTAAAAACATTAATCGAATATTTGTTAATTAGTATTTAATTCACAAATGTGAGAAGCAAGAAAATTGTCGACAAAGAAATTTATATACAAAACAATAACATTGCCAATGGAAAATTTTGTTACACTACAAATTAAAGTTTTTATTCCTTGCATCACACACTTTTTCTCCTGAAAAAAACTAATTGTTCCCACATATTAAAAAGACACTTATCACAAATGCATATAGTATTCAAAAATATTCTGCAAAGAGAAATGTTACATACTCTGTTATTCAACAAACATAATAGGAAGACAATGATTACATATTCATAAAATTATTAAAATTTCAAGCAAAAAATTAGTATCCAATTGAAACAAAGATAGGATTCCTTTTTATAATGAAAAATCCAAATAAAATTATAGTTCTCGGTTTACTAGGTCAAAGTTGTCTTACATGTATTCAAAAAATAACTGAATTTGCATTTATAATAACATTATTGTCATTATTTTGGAGTTGATAAAATTTATTATTAAATAATTTTAATCTCATCATAAAGTTAAAATAATTTAATTTATATTTATGATTTTTAGGTTTATAGTTGTTTAGTAAAATCTCTCCTTGTGCAGATGTAGCTTCATGTGCACAATGTAAGATTTAATATGTGATTCACATAAGATAGGCTTCACACAATCAAATAGGTTTCTACATTTGGCATGTGTTATTAAAATTCTCATTTTCTTTAAGAAAACAAATTGTACACTTATATAACTAAGTTATTTACAAATACTACCTTATCATTGACTATTGTAAAATGAAATATGGAGTTTTTGCAGAATGCTTCGAAAGAATAGAACTCATAGTTTAACGTATTATTGTTATTATTATAATTATGTTTTCTCTATGAAAACAACCCTCCAAAATTTGTTCCTTATTTAATTTTGGAGCCTACATATGTTTCATGGGATGTCACTTCAAGCTATATTTTGTCATATTGTTATTTGTTCTTGTCTTCCTAAGTGTCGATCATCCTTTCAAACATTCCTAAGCATTGATTTTCCTCTTAGGTAAAATTTTCCTAAGAGTCATCTTCTTATCTTTGGAATTTCATGTATCATCGTTATAAAAATAGGAAAAGCACTACCTTTTCTTTGACTTAGTGTTGAATTTATTCACTTTACATGCTTACCAAACAAAACCAAGAAAACACAAGCTTTTTTCTTAGAGAATGTACACCTACTAAGCTTAGTGACTACACATGCACTATTGGAGGAAGCTCGACACATTGAGCTTGAGCGCACTTCCTTCTCATAATTGAGCACAGTTTTGTCTCATAGTTGAGTGCACTCGTTGTCCACAGTGAGTTTACACTCCATGACAATAGCAAATGCACACTCCTTATTCACATAAATTTCACTGTTATTATTTCTAGCTAGTGTACACCTCTTGTTTCTCACACATACACCCTTATTTACTTGCATGCATCCTTAGAAATTAGGGACCTTCTCCAGTTAACTAATTCACTCACCAAGCAAAAAGTGGTGAGCATGCATTAAAACCCTAATATTTCTTTGCACGGTTTTGTTTATAAGAAACCCAACTCATTATTCATTCTCACAATCACTATTCAATCCAAGTTGAACACATTTTATTATCATAAGGAGCTCTTGTTCACTTTTGGTCAATAGTTTGTCAATTCCTGGGAAGTTTGTTCACTTTCGGTCAATAGTTTGTCAATTCTTGGAAAGTTTGGAAAAGTGTCACTTTTATTTTATTTTGTCATCTTTAGTGGTTCCTTTCTTTACTTTGTCAAATTCTGATTTGTTTTCTACATATGAAGTGTCACTTTCATCTATTCTTACTCCTGCAAGTGTTTCCTTGACTCCTCACATTCCATATGAAGTGGTGTTTCTATTGACTCTTTGCATTCCATTACCTTTCACCTTTTACTCGATATCGTGAAAAAATTTATAAACACTTGCAACCCTTGTCTCTCAATGTTACTCTGTTCTTGACTTGTTGTTGACATTCACTTATAAATTTTGAGATTATTTTTTAGTATCGCACACCTCTGGGCAACAAGCACCCTTTGTGATTTCAAACTGCACCTACCTGAGAAACGATCCCTTCCAAAGTGTATATCACATTTCTAAGCCATGGTAGGGAACCTTTTCCCACTGCAACTGTAACCTCTGCCCATTATGAACCTCTCTAGTTCGTTACACACTTCTAAGTAGCAGTGTCATCCCTCATTCTCATTGGAACTATGACTTATGCCAAAGAAGAGTACACGACACACTTCTAAGCCTTAGTTTAGCCTTTTCTACTCACTATGATCTCGACATGTGTCCTCTATTCCTTGCCTTGGTGCAGTGGACACTTCCAGTGGCCAGTGAAGCCACCCTGTCTAACTTTTGATAGGCTTGTGCTCCCATCTTTCTCGTATATTTCCTAATCATTGCCTTTTGAATAGTTTTAATGTGATATATAGGGGATTTTTTGAAACTAATCGTTGTTCTCCATGAATTATTTTCCATGTGAAAGTGCCACATATATAGGATATATCATCCTCTCATAGTTTATCGAGACAATACTTCTTACCATTCAACAAGCTACATCAAAATAAACTTTAGATAATAGTACTAGGGAGGTAGTGGAAATTACTAAGAAAATTAGTCCTATCCTATCAGACACATAGTATTTCATTGATAAATCTATGAAAGTCTCATGGAAGGATATCAAAGATCCTTTCATGGAGAAGGAATTCCCAAAAATTTGGAAGATAGGGAAGTGTATATAAATATCAAGAGGTCTAAAATACATAGAGTGGCATGCAGATTCCCAGTGCTACCTTTTGCAAATGTTATCGAATGGATCTTGTTACATATGGATAGAAAGAATCTAGTTCTCAATAGTGAAAGTAGGAATGAGATTGTTGCCTAGTATATGCATGACATACATTCATATTACAAGATGGTAACTCCCAAGTAATATGTGAATACTCATTTCTATGCAACTTGGGAAAACTTAAATACCAATGCCGTCCTCAAGTCATGGTGACAAGAACCTGCAAAATTACACCGAAAACCAAGTGTCATTTATAGGACCACATATTTGAGAAATTTTTACTGATATCTCATGGTGATGTGATGCAAATTACATTGGTGGAAGAATGAAAAATAATTTGAGGAGAGTTGGGTTTATCTACTTAACCTAGCTTTCTCTAGAGGCAAAGTCTTCAACTGTACTAATATCCTCTCTCATGAACTGTAGCTTAATATAAAATAGGCCAAGACAATGTTACAAGCCAAACAAGCACGAGAGTTCTCTATGTTTTCTTATCTGTTGGATGGAATCTACAACTATTATGAGTTCACATGAATGAAATCGAACTGGACCCCTCAAGAGAAGTTTCATCTCTACTTCCAGTGTAGATTGCTATAAAAAATCAGTTTTGGAGAGGTATATATGAAACTGGTTGAGCACTTATTTTTAGTGTTTTATAATATGATCTTTAAAATAGAACCTCCTTACATGATTGATCGAGTGAAGGAGGAACTTTATGATATTTGAAATGGGTTTGTTTCACCATAGGGCACATACATCATAGTTTTTGGGTGTCAAACCGCCCCTCATCTTATGTCGAGGTATGTGACCAATAAGGTGGTATTTCAGAAGGTTTCCTATTTGTTGAACAATGGTATGTCTGCATAGCTATAGAGGAAGAAGAAGTCTCCTTGGTCCACTTTTCCTTTATGGATTGGACTCTATGAGCTTAAGAGCCTTAAGGACATTGAAGCTAAATTCAAGAGCTCAAGCTTCTTCAATTTATAGTAATTGGCTTTCATTGATACAACTCCATGAATGTGTTAGGTCCCTATAGTACTAGTGACTACCCCATCACTATTGTAATTGTATCCCTTACTAATATTTTTGTGCCCCTATTTTCCACATATTGTTATTATTGTGCCCCATATAATCCCTCTATTGTTCTTTTTGTGCCTTTATATTATTATTGTTAGGTCAGCTGGGTTATATTACGACTCCTTAGACTCCTATATATAGAAAGGAGGTTTTGTCATTTGAATCATCCAAGAAGTCTACATTTATGTAATGTAAAGTAGGGTGCCCCCTCGAAGAGGCTGAATTCTAAGTTGTTGATCTATATTTTCTATCTTTTTGTGAGATGGTTTCATAACATTTGGTATCAGAGCTTTGGATTCTAGGGTTTCACTGCTCCAAATAGGTCATCGTGGAATTTTCGCTATAACGTTTTTCCTGCGACGTTTCAAAAGCTAAAAAAAACCAATTGAGAAGAAATCCCACTGAACCTAGGGTCTCAATTTCAGAGCTTTCAACAGTATATTTGTGGAGATACAATCTGAGGAAGTTTGTCTTTTTGCAGATTCCTAAATTACATTCAAAACAGGTGACTTGGGGAAAATCGTCATAACTTTCTCTCCAAACATTGGATTGAAATTTCGTAAGAAGGTATAGAAATAGGACGGATATTAGTTTCTTGTATGTATTTTTCAAAGCCAAAGGTCGAAACAGTGACTTGTGGCATGTCATACAAGTTCGCTCCACTAAACTAGTCTATAATCAGGTCACTATGGGAGATTTGGCATAACTCTTCCTTGGAGAATCCAATGTGGATCAGATTGGTGGCATTGGAAAGAGGACACAGAGGGCTATTGCAGGTCATAGTTTTAGAACTAGATGATCCGCAATTAGAGAGATACATCAGATTCAATATCAAGCTCCTACAAAGTGAGAAAAGGTGTGTAGTTTTTTTAAATTTTTGCATAAGCTTGGTTTGAAAAATTAGTTTGAAGGAATTCAAAGAGCATAGTAAAGCATTATTATCGATAATTGATGCCCCGAGGAAAGAAAATGCAAACACCTAG
>APFE031451430.1:0-21087 GCA_000404065.3 Pinus taeda
TTAGACTTTAGTACTTTTATCAAACGGGGTTCTTGATTTTGTCATGGTTCTTTTGCGTGTTTGGAGTTGCAAGCTCATGTTAAAGCTATTAATCTCAATGCAGGGTATGGGTATATATGTAATATTGGGATAGGCTCTCCGATCATCCATTCTATTATTCTATCGCTATGCTCAAATATTGGTAGATGGGTTTATTTTTAAAAAAGCAGTTAACAATAACAAGCCCTTTTAATAGAAGCCAAACGCCTTTTTCTAATATTCTATGCCACTCTGAAGCTTGTATTTGTGGGTGAATAGTGAAAACATTGTTGTTAGTATTGTCATTGTTATCAACTAATGGGACATCTCTGATACAAATTCCTTGTATTGTTTTCATAGACTGAGAGAGCTTTTCTGAAGCAACCAAAAGTCTTTCTCAGGTAATCATATTGCAGTATTATTTGATTTTATTTCATGTTTAGAATCTTTTGATTTGCTTCTCTTTTGACCCTTAATTTATATTGTTGCAGTTCTAAGAAGTCTGGGAAGGGGAAACGTCCTGGAAAAGGTGGCAACAGATTTTGGAAGAATGTGGGTCTTGGCTTCAAGACCCCCAAAGAAGCTATTCAAGATATGGTGATTAAATTCTGGGCAGATTTGATTATTGCGATATATTTTGTTTGTATATATTATTGTGCATTTAATTGTTGTTTCTATTAAATTATCCATTTGAATGCCAAAAAGTTTCCTTGTAGCAAGGTTGCATGAGTAAGAAGACACACCAGGTATAGAAATGGTGTAGTTGTTATGAATTCCCAAAATATTGTTTGTTAGTATGGGGGTATGGTTGAATGAACTCATAATGGTTGAGATCATATCTGCTCTACTAACAACATATATTGGGAACTCGATGGGACAAGAATGCTTGATTGTGGCAACGAACATAAGCTGCATGCCACCTGCATGCAAGGAAATTACCACGATTCTACCCATAAGACTGAAAATTATCACCGTCTGGAAAGCAGGGATCCTGGTGCCATTTGAAATGTCTTTGTGCTTGCCAATTTGAATGTAACTTACTTGATCCATGTGTATTGGACTCTGGAGAAAATTCTAACACTGCCTTTGAGTTGTTTCCCATAAATACATTTGAGGTTGAAATACATTTTAAGTCTTCATATTTAAGACTGAAAATTGACTCCATCATGATAAAAACCTGTAAACAAGAGTCCTTTATAATTTAGTATAGACTGGAACAAACTTCTCATGCCCAATACGTGCATCAATCACTTACCAGGCTCACACTATGCTGTAGATCTTCAACTATCAATCCATATGAATTAATTGAATGCAGAATCACATTTCTTTCTTATTGTTTACCAGAATATATAGTGTCTGTGAAGTCAGGGAAGTAGCTGCTGTGCTTCAAAAATAGCTATATGATGAATCACCCAAATTGATACAATAAAAAGCCTTTTTGTAAGATGTTTTGAATTCTTTGAACACACGTTCTGTAGGTCTCTGTAGCTGAAGAGCCCCTGTTTAGTAAGAACGTTAGTGGTAAAAGTAGCATGTTAGGTATGGAAGTGCTTTTTGAGTACCAAATTCTAATAGCATAAGTAATGATGCAACAATCTTGTCTAAAGCTTTTACAATATATCTTGTGTTCTAAGACACCTTTTGAGCATTTTCAAAGAAGATAGAAACTCTCTTCATCGTAGGTTTGCCAACAAAACCAACTTGCAACAGTTTTATCTCTTGCGTTTACAAATATATCTTGTGTTCTAAGACACCTTTTGAGCATTTTCAAAGAAAGTAGGAACTCCCTCCATCATAGGTTTGCCAACAGAACCAACTTCTACTATCTGGTCAATCAGTGCCAAGGCAATTAATTAAATTCACTACCAACAGGGAACTTAGCAAGAAACCATCAACAGCAAAGATAACCCCATGCTTGCCCTGTATTAGCTGTGGCCAACAAACAATCATTCCAGATGCAAGAAAATCATCTGCGGGGTTACTGTCATAAAAATAATATGGACTCAGTTTTCACTTTTAATTATTTATTTACGAAGAAAGATGGCATTCTTTACAAACTCGATTTTCACTTTTAATTATTTCTTTACAGAGAAATATGGTATTCTTTACAGACTTCGTTTTGCATATCCAATCTTACCTGAAAGATTCAAAGCTTTGGAACTAATTTTAGGAAGCTATGATACTCGGTGCTGAGAGGCAGTTGAATGATCATTGCCCTACTGTTTTTATTTTTAATATTATCTATATGCACTGATTAATTAGTACAGGAAATATAAGTCTTCACTAGTGGCGCATGTAGGTGAATAGTGAGATCTCAAATTTTATCTGACATGTACTTCAAACAATTAATCATTAAATCTATAGCACACACACAATTTGAACTACGAAAGCATCACTCGTAAAATAAAACTGGAAAGACTAAACTATTTAATAACTTAAACAAAGGGTATGTATTATAGAGATTTATTTATCTCAATGATAACTTGAGATTCTTCCAGTTATGACAAAAGAGTAAAATATTTAAAATAGAACATGGACTATAGAAATTTATCTAAATGATAACTTGAGATTCTTATCCCACGTTGCATATGATTTTAGTGTATGTAAATGAAAAATTAATAGATCAATTTAATCTTAATTTTGACGGATTTGATTACCTATTCTTCCCCACTCTATGCCTTACGGCGTTTCCTTTGCAACATGAGGTGCAAATGCTAGTATTTATATTATTTTGAAAAGTTGCGCATCCTTTCCATCACAACCTCCTAGATATACATATTCTTGTATACAAATATATCACTTAAATCATATTTATATCCATGGGATATTCTCTTGGAGCAATTAGATTGTTAGCTCAAATATAACATGTTGAAACTGTAGTGCTGAGTCCAACCATAACATAATTTCACATTGAAATTGATTTATTTCATCCATTATTCATATTTATAACAAGTATGAAAATTTAGCAAAGTGGAAACTTATATAAGTGCATGTAAAATAAAGAAACCATAACTAAAAGAAAAAAGAAAAGAGGTGAAAGTGGAAAATTAGATTAAGGAAAAAGGAGAGTTATAATTAATTATCCAGAGTCAAGTTACGCAATTCTTAAATTTTAAAGATTTTGATAGCACATTGTTAATCATTTTTCTTTTATTAATATATTCCATTTCCTTATATTTCTTTTAAAAACATTTATTTTTTTGTCACAAAATTTAAATTGCCCAAAATAAAAAGTTTTCTTTGTGAAGTTGATTATTCACTTTTTGAATTTAAAGACAATAAATTAGAAAGTGATTTTCTATTATTTAGTTAAAGAGTTTTATAATCAATTTGTACTCCTTTTTAATGAAAAGTTCTAGAACAACTTCTGCAATTTGTAAATTTTAAAGATTTTGGTAGCAAATTGTTAATTAATTTCTCTTTATTAACATACCTTGTTTCACAACACACTTTGTGAATTTTAAAAAATTTAATAACAAATCATTAATTAATTTATCTTTACTTAAATAACTATTTCTTTAACCTCACTGTGAACTTGATTCTTCCCTCTTTGAATTTGAATAATAAATTAAAATAAAATAAAAAAAAATCTACTACTTTTAAACCAATGATACTCAAATAAAAATTTAATATATAAACCTTTTATTTATTTTAGGTATATATATAATATTTATTTTATTTATTATATGGTTATATTTTATTCTTTTCTATTGTATGCGATGATCTGTTTATGCATGAATTAGTTTTCTTAAATTAAAATTTTTATATATTCAAAAATACCTGATAATTATATTAAATAAAAAAATCAACATAATTTATTAATATTTGCACTCTAATTTTTACTCTCCTACAAATGGAAGTAGATTGATGCACTCTACACTTCATGATATCCAAGTTCATAAGCACAATATTATTCTCTTCTTACACTATGATTTTTACTCTCCTAAACTTCATGATATCGAAGTTCATAACCACAATAAAATTTCCTTCTTATACTATGACTTTTACTCTCCTACAAATCCAAGTAAATTGATGCAATCTACAATGTACTCAATATTTGCACTCTGATTTTTACTCTCCTACAAATTGAAGTAAATTGATGCACTCTGCACTCCATGAGGTTCATGTATAAATATGCACTCTAATTTTTACTTTCCCACAAATCAAATTAGATTGATGAGCTCTACACCCCTTGAGGTTCCTCTACAAATATTTGCAATGTTTGTGTAAGTTTCCGATCAAACTCTCCTAGCTGTCATTAAAAATTCCAACGGAAACTTAAAACCTACAACCAAAAAATTGCCAAACCCTAAGAACCAAAATCCAAAGTGGTGGTTGTAGACTTACCCACTAGAAAGAATAGAATGGATTACAAGCATTTAAAATTCCAACGAAAGCTTAAAACCTCAAACCAAAAAAATGCTAAACCCTAAGAACCAAAATGATGTTAAACCCTAAGAACCAAAATGCAAAGTAGTGGTTGCAAATTATAGAATAGATTACACGCATTTACAATATACATTTACAGTACTGTAGAGCCGTCTCAGAATAAGTTCTTAGTCCATTTTATTTAAACTGGAATATGTGCATATAGGTTATTTATATTAAAAAACAAAAAATATGTGCATATAGGTTAATTGTATTAAAAACCAGAAAACCATTACAAATTATGAACAAAACTATCCAAAAAAGAAATACTCTAAATAATTTCAAGTGAAAAGAGTAACCATACAATGTAATTTCAAGAAATAAGGTTCAAGTGCAAAGAGTAATCACACAATGCACTGTAAAGAAATAAGGTGAACAAATAACGTGCAAACAATAAACCATACAATGTAATTTCAAGAAATAAGGTTCAAGTGCAAAGAGTAATCACACAATGTAATGTAAAGAAATAAGGTGAACAAATAACATGCAGACATGTTATTCTCTGCATAATGCAACATAATGCAGCGTAATGCAACAGTGCACTATAATAAAAAAACATTTAATAAATATTTCAAATATGTAGTAAAAGACATGGAATAAATATTTTAAACCATTCCTATTATGCATATATATTGTAACAATTACAAGTACATAAACGTTTCTCAATTACAAGTACTGACATATGAAACTTCAATGACCATTGCAATCAGGTTGTGATAAATTGTGCTCTTCCAATGAAATACACTTAAAAAGGAGCTAGAACATTATACATCTCTTCATTTTTTTATCTTACAATAATCAAGGGAAAATAGATTCATATCACAAAAAAGACATAGCTTCAAGTTATTTAATAGTTATTGAACTAATTAATCCTTAAACAAATCCTTAGAATGACAAAAAAAAATCCATGAAGTAGCAGACTTTTACTTTTAGCCTTTAGTATTAATATAACTTAATACCATTAAATGGTCAGAATAACCTAGAAACCAAATAACTTTCTATGCAACCATATATCCATGAAGTCTTTCTACTATGTGACATGTCTCAACATGTGAGTAGCAAGCTGGGAAGGGAGAGAAGAATACTTTCAATTTAGCAAGTAGATGATAAATGTTGAAGAAATATGAACATGGAGCAAAGACACTATTGTCCAAGCATACCTATTGAAAAAAACTCAAGATTGAATTAAGAAATGAGGGTTCAAAGTATATATGGGATATATAGATAAAAGAAAAGAAAAAATCAGAAAACGAAGTATTGGTTACCTTAAATTGAAGAACATATCGTCTTCAATACTATCTTCCTATAAAAATCACAAAAGAATCTCGAATAATTAAAAAGGATAGAAGAGATAATTAAATAACGTGGTAGAATAATTTGGCAAAATGCCATAAGCAACTGCTAGCACAGAGAGTAATAAAAGTTAGCATTGATATCAAAACCCTAGGTACGAAAAACTGATGACCTCCCTTCTGTAGGAAAATGATAAATTAACAGTGACATGAACTTACCCAATATGCTCTCAATCACAAATCATTGAGAGAGAGAAAGTAGGTATCGCACTAATACCTGTTCAAACTGAACAAGACACAAGGTAAAAACCCTTGGAATTCAATGAGATACATAAAGTTGAGAGAACATAAAATATTCAGCTAAAAATATGTTCGAAAGGGGCATGGATAATTTACCCCTTTATAGTGGTGCTCGTGGAATAGGTTCGGGAATGTAAGGACCTGCAGCTCCGTCGTTGAACGACCGCAACTGATGGAGGGCACGCGGGTGGAACAGTGCGCGCAGGGTTGAACCTAAACGAACAGCAGGGTGAGCTCGACTTGGTTATGCGATGGAGATATGTTATGTGCATAGAGGTTGGGCGAGCTACTTTTATGCGTGGTCGCATGGTGTTAAACCTTATGGAGGCCGACCAACAAATGTGTGAAGTCGACGGTGGTTGGAGCATTTAAAGGAAGGCCGACGCACATATTATGATGGCGTGTGAAGGCGTTGGCAGGTCGGTCGGGTGGCTGCGACCTCACCCTACGCCCATATATAATAGTGTTGCGGTGGAGCTCATTTGACCATCGCTCATCGATCAAACAACCTCACTCGCTCATAAAGAAGGTGCAATCTAGTGCGTGGGTGCAACAAGGTGTAGAAAGGCACAGAACTTGGAGATGCGCCCGTTCTTGGGCAGGGCCGCATGGTGACAGCATAGTGTTGGGCGAGGGCGAGGGAAGGAGCGCCTGGTGGTTGGTTGAGGGCGTGCACGGGTGTGTGGCGCCCGACGGTTGGACGAGGGCGTGCACGCGTGTGTGGTGCCCGAGTTGTGCGAAGAAGCACCCGACAGTGAAACGTTGGTGAGCGCCCGTTTGTGCGACGACTTGGCACGAGTTCTTGGGTGACTCGGGTGAGTGCCCGCCCGTCGTGCAAGTGTGCACGGTGTGACTTTTGGTGAAATGTTGAGATTGTGGACGGAGGTGTGTCTTGGGTGGAGGCGCCCGTGTGTGGCAACTTGGAGGCGCGCCCAAGTTGGGCAAACAACACGATCGTGCGACAGGGTGAACGAAGGGTTGGTGAGTCGTGCGACGACCGTGTGGAGGTGCCGACGAGCTAGGCAACCGATTTTTGCCAAAGATTGTAAATTTGGCTAAGTATGAAACTTGGGGTTTCCAAGTATACTTGTAAAGCTTTGTAAATTGTAAAAGACTGTATAATATATTGTCGGGCAGACTCATTGTTCAGTGAGTTGCCCTTCCCTTTATACTGTGCAATTGTGTTATTCATATATAATTGCTGTTGATAATGAATGTGTATGGGTGTTCATTGGTATAAAGGAAACATTAATAATACTTGGTTGAGAAACACAAACTAAGTAGGAATAAGTGGTTAGGCGTAGTCCACGAACATAAGTATTGGTGAAAATAAAGTGTTCAGTGGTGCTGCACCTCGCCTAGCACGGTTGGAAGACTACCATAGGCTTGGGGGCATGACAGGTGGCATCAGAGTTGGTGAAGTGCAGAGGGGATTTGCGGACGAAGCTGATCCCACTGTCACTTCGTGACAGGTGGTATCAGAGCTGATATCTAGGTTGATGAAGAAGTGTTGATCCCACTACACTATCGTGAGGTGGTATCAGAGCTCGGTTGGAGCTGGTGTTAGAACCAGGTTGCTTGTGAAGACAGTGAAGCAAGTACTTGCAGGTGAAGGAAGTTGTTTCACATACAAGTGGAACAAGGGCTGGTTCAGGTTGCAGGCATCTTGGTGAAGCTGTTGTATGGTCGAAACTAGATTGCAAAGAAGAAGGAAGCTGTTAGCAATGGCAACTGAATCTCAGGCTGGGTCTAGTCACGGTGCGAAGGACACTACTATTGGGTTCATTGAAAAAGTGTTGGAAAAGATGGAGGACATGGAAGCCTTCTGGACTAAGAAGTTGGAATTGATCGAGAAAGATCAAGAGGCCAATTCGAAGATGAAGGAAGAGCTCGAGGAACTCCGGACTCAACACGACTCAACACGAGTACACTAATCTTATGTGTACACAACTTGAAGTAAGGGTCAAGGAGGTTGAAGAGGCAAGAGACCGGGGTCTTGCAGAGATTGTGAACTTGCAGAAATCTCTTGACGAAGCCAAAGATGAGATCGCAGTGTTGAAGAAGTCCATGAGGTATAACTCAGGTGGAGGAATGCCTCATGTGAAAGTCAAGGAACCGGAATCTTACGATGGTACAAGGAGTGCAAAGACTCTTGCAACTTTCTACGGGACATGGAGCAATACTTGGAACGATTGGGTCTATCTGATGATGAGACGAAGGTCAAGATAGCTGCTCAGTTCTTGACGAAGGATGCTAAAATGTGGTGGCGAAGACGGATGGATCAGATTGCCAATGGCAGTGCTGGTGACATTACTTCGTGGGATGAAATGAAGAAAGCTTTATAGACCCATTTCAGTCCTCAAGATGAAATGTGGGAAGCAAGGATGAAGATAAAGTTCATAAAGCAGACAAGGAACCTTCAGACATATCAGTGGGAGTTTGCAAGTGCGGCTCTGGAACTTCCTGACATGGCGGAGAGGGACAAGTGTTCAATTTCATTATTGGGTTGAAACCTTGGGCACACAATGAAGTGAAGAGGCAAAGGATTAGAACACTTGAGGAAGCTTTTGTTGCTGTGGACAGGTTGGTGGAGCATTATGATGAGACTTCTGATGATAGGAAGAAGAAGTCTGATAAGCCGAAAGAGAAGAAGAAAGAGGATGCTTCGAAATCAGATGATAAGTCGAAGACGAAGAAAGCCTTGAAGTGTTGGATATGTGCTGAACCACATACGGTGAAGAATTCCCCTTCTAGACCGAAAGTGGCTGCGATTGCACAATCTAATGCGAAGAATGAAGAAGCTCCTGTGGGGATGATGCAGATACTTGGTGCTGCTGCTGCTACAGAGGTGATCTCTCGGAGGGATCTTGAGAGGAACAAGTTGGAGTATGTTCAGATGAAGGTTGGAGATGCTGATGTACTCACTGTGGTGGATAGTGGGGCCTCTCACAACATCTGGGAGAAGATACTGCGAGAAGAATTGGGCTGAAATCTGTACCGGTGAAGGCACAGATGAAGACAGTCAATTCTCCTCCTGATGATGTTCTTGGTGTAGCTGAAAAAGTGGACACAACACTTGGTGAGTGGATAGGGAAGGTCAACTTCACTATAGTGCGGATAGATGACTATGAAGCTGTGCTGGGAATGGAATTCTTGAAACAATTCGATGTTATGATTGTTCCACATTTGAAGAGGCTGTACATTTACGATGGGAGGGAAGATGTACCCATTGGTGTACCAACCAATGGAGTGACAAAGCCTGATTGTAAGTTGGAAGTGATGCAAATGGAGGATGAGAAGCAGATGGAAGATATGAGTAAGCGGTTATCCATGGTTAAGACAAAGCTTACTGAGCAGTCATTGGTCATCATGACTCTTTCAGATAGTATCTTGGATTTGTCAAGAAGGCTAGAAGTGGTCGAGGATGATGATGATGATGATGAGGCATATGTGAGGCCGAATGTCCGGGAGGACGATCGAGTCACTTATCTACAGAGGATGGAGATAGAAGATCCTGACAAATGGATTGAATTGATTAGTGAGGGTGAGCCTTCAGGCTCTACTCCCTCCACATCTTCTTAGATGGACAAGAAGATGGGGCTCATTGTTAGCTGCTCATGGTAGTGAGTCCTTAAAATAGGTTGATCAAGTACGACAGATGGTGCAAGGATGGCTTGGCACTAAGCATCATGACATGTTGCAGATAGGATGGAGTTTCCATGGACCTGAGCATGGCGGTGAGATTCTTGGTGAGTTCGAGATGTGGCAGAATCCGAGATAAACTGGTGAAGGCATAAGGATGGACATTCTTATGATTTGAGCATGGCAGTTGGACTGATCACCCGACTAGTTCAAGTCATGGGGGCTAGCAGTGTACCAGAGAGATGTTGGCATCAGGCAGATGAGGAGGACAGTTCACAGGATGAGGACGACACATGGTGGAAATGGTAATTCTACATATGTTGCAGGGACATTTGCAGTATGTGGAGGAGTTGACATCATGGACCGAGGATGAGACAGACATTGTTGATGATCTTGGTGGATGGCTACCAGGATGGTATGTTGTCGAGGACGACAACGATTTCAGGTGGAGGAGGATGTAAGGACCTGCAGCTCCGTCGTTGAACGACCGCAACCAATGGAGGGTGCGCGGGTGGAATAGTGCACGTGCGATTAAACCTGAACGAACAGCAGGGCGAGCTCGACTTGGTTATGCAATGGAGATATGTTATGCGCATAGAGGTTGGGCGAGCTACTTATATGCGTGGTGGCATGGTGTTAAACCTTATGGAGGCCGACCAACAAATGTGTGAAGCCAACAGTGGTTGGAGCGTTTGAAGAAAGGCTGGCGCACATATTATGATGGCGTGTGAAGGCGTGGGCAGGTCGACCGGGTGGCTACGACCTCACCCTACGCCCATATATATTAGTGTTGCGATGGAGCTCATTTGACCATCACTCATCGATCAAACAACCTCACTCGCTCATAAAGAAGGCGCAGTATAGTGCGTGGGTGCAGCAAGGCGTAGAACTTGGAGATGCGCCCGTTCTTGGGCAGGGTCGCACGGTGACAACATAGTGTTGGGCGAGGGTGCGGGCAAGAGCGTCCGGTGGTTAGTTAAGGGCGTGCATGGGTGTGTGGCACCCGACGGTTGGACGAGGGCGTGCACGGGTGTGGCGCCT
This sequence comes from Pinus taeda, assembly GCA_000404065.3. NCBI lineage: Eukaryota > Viridiplantae > Streptophyta > Pinopsida > Pinales > Pinaceae > Pinus > Pinus taeda. The sequence goes on from APFE031451430.1 coordinate 10,722, forward strand.
GAGTCGTGCGAAGAAGTGCCCGACAGTGAAACGTTGGTGAGCGCCCGGTTTGTGCGACGACTTGACACGGGTTCTTGGGTGACTCGGGTGAGCGCCCGCCCGTCGTGCAAGTGTGCACAGTGTGACTTTTGGTGAAGTGTTGAGATTGTGGACGGAGGTGTGTCTCGGGTGGAGACACTCGTGTGTGGCGACTTGGAGGTGCGCCCAAGTTGGGCAAACAACACGATCGTGCGACAAGATGAACGAAGGGTTGGTGAGTCGTGCGGCGACCGTGCGGAGGTGCCGACGAGCTAGGCAACCGAGTTTTGCCAAAGATTGTAAATTTGGCTAAGTATGAAACTTGGGTTTTCCAAGTATACTTGTAAAGCTTTGTAAATTGTAAAAGACTGTATAATATATTGTCAGGCAGACTCATTGGTCAGGGAGTTACCCCTCCCTTTATACTATGCAATTGTGTTCTTCATATATAATTGTTGTTGATAATGAATGTGTATGGGTGTTCATTGGTATAAAGGAAACATTAATAATACTTGGTTGAAAAACACAATCTAAGTAGGAATAAGTGGTTAGGTGTAGTCCACGAACATAAGTATTGGTGAAAAGAAAGTGTTCGGTGGTGCCGCACCTCGCCTAGCACGGTTGGAAGACTACCGTAAGCTTGGGGGCATGACAGGAAACCTCTTAATGCCATTTTTCATTTTCCTACCATACCCTTGGAACCTTCATTTCCCTGCAATGCCTTTCGAAAAATTGCAAAAGTAGGTATGAAATGGTTTAAAAAATAAGAATAAAAAATTACACTATAAATAAAACAAGGAATAATTGTTATGAAATTACCATTCAATTAAATATTGATAACTCTAGGCATTCCTCTGTGAGAGAAAAGCAACGCATGCCCAAAATTCAATTCAACACTTGTAACAAACAAAGAAATGACACTTAGGGAGATATCACGAAAATAGCAAAGGAGAGTGGCACCTATGGGCAGGGACAAATTCCAAATCCACAAATGAGACAGAATATAGGGTTTTTTGTCCTTTAGTAAACCTGGGAAAATCTCCTTCCTTGGATCGTAGTTACAAATCTAAGCCATCCACAGTGCTTGGAGTAATGGTGACATGTGAAGACATGCGTTATCTATTATGTGGTTCATTCCAGTTTATATTAATAATAAATTTACCCTACATAGGTGCATATATTAATAATAACTAATAATATTAGTTTAAAATAACAAAAAAAAACCAACTACTCAGATTTCCCGAGTCAGATTTTGAGGCAATTTATAGATATGGACGATTCATATTTTATAACTCACCAGGGGCGATTAGGTGATGGCCCGTCATGAAATTTAAAGCATAATTGGCTTTAGCTTATGGTTCTGCTAATGGTTGAGCATTAATGTAGTTGATGAAGTGGCGGGGTATGGTGAGTGGCATAGGCAATTAACAGATGAAAGCAGTGGAAGATGTGGAATGAGCGACGTGAGGCGGAAAAGCTTTGGGAGCTCACCGCGGGGGTAAAGAATGTACAGGAGCTTCAACGAGGTTGAACCCCCGCAGTGATTTCAAGCCACACATCGTGGTCAACCATGCTAACATCACGATCAACTGCGGAGGTTGAGCTTTAATTAATCTTCGTGCTCATTGCTTCCCCGCAGCACACCTCAATGTACTTATCAAGCTATTGCTTGAACGTGCCTCTTGAACCAACATAACCTTTAGCATATGGCAAACCTTCGGTTACCACGGAACTCAAAAGAATTAACACTCTGGTTCATAAACCGGTCGTGTCCGCCTTTTCAACGCCCCTTTGACTCCCATACGAACCCGATAGGAAATAAAAACTGCCAGTTAACGATTTATCGAGTCCAATTTTAAAGATAGAACCCAATTACTTTCCGACCCGATATCCATCGCTCCCATACGGACCCGATAGGAAATAAAAACTGCCAATTAATGATTTATCGGGTCTGATTTTAAAGATAGAACCCGATTATCTTCGGACCCGATATCCGTCGGATCCCGTCTCTTTCGATGGACAGCTGAGATTGGCCCGAACTTCAGCAAATTAAACTATATTTGATACACCATCGCATCTGATTTCCAAAATAAACTTCGTTCTACTTACCCACGCGATTGTTGTCAGATCTGTGGCCTGTTGATCGGATGGCCCAAATCTTATCGCGAGTTTATCACTTTCAAAAGCCATTAATAATATAAAATCAACCATTTATTTCAAATCTTCGCATTTCTTTTTATTTTCGTTATGACATAATATTTGGTTTTTTTTTCATATTTTTTATTTTTCTTTCATTTTGTGATAAAACTGAAAATAAAACTTAAATAACAATGGATGCTACAACACCAACCATGAACCTTCACCACAGCCTCTCCCTCAAGCTAATATCTCCTTCCCCTAGAATCACTAACCTGTTTGATTCTAGACAAAGCATTTTTATGCCTGGCTTCCCTAGCAGGCCTTCCTAAGCGGCATCCCTCTTTCTAGGGTCTGTCAGCCCTATGGCCCAAGATTTTTCTATTTTTTGAAAAAGTATCTTCCCTTTTTCATTAAAGCCTGCCTTTTTTCTCCTGCGACACTTTATTCACCCTTTCTTGGTGTTTTTTCCGCACTGAGCGATTTAATGGATTTTTTTCTCCCAATCATATTAGATCATATTAAACCACCCCTAGGGACTTTTTAGGAGTAATTAAGGGAAGTTTATATTGGTCTTATCTGTCCCCCTTAGTTTCCGGATTTTGGGTAAGGATCTCATTAACTCAAGTTATTTCCCAAGTAATTATCTAGTTTATCTTTATTATTCAATTTTATTTAATACATCGCCATGTTGTATTCAATTTAAGTTCCCGATGGATTTCTAGCCATCACATTAAAAATAGTTCATTCTAAATAAAGAATATTTACATGAACATGGAAGGGTATTACATCTTCCCCCTCTAAAAAAAAAATAACACCATCCTCTATGTTTATTTCTTTGTTGCCTCCTTTTTTAACAATGTTGGGTAGGCTTCTTTCATAATATCCTCATGTTCCCAAGAAGCCTCTTTAGTTGTAAATTTCCTCCAATGCACTTTAACATGAGTGACGACTCAATTCCGAAGCACGGTCTCTTTCTGATCAAGGATACGGAGTGGCTCTGGCAAAAAGTCTCCTTCAGGTTCCATCTGTATCAACTTTCAATCAATCACATGCGAGGGATCATGGATATATTTTTCTAATAAGGATAAATGAAATACATTATGAAATTTAATATGTCTGGGCAAAGCCAGATGATATGCCACAGGACAAACCCAGTTCAAAATTTCAAAAGGCCTGCAAAACTGTGGTGCGCTTGGCACAACTGCCAATGCTGAGAGTACGTTTTCTAGGTTTTCCTCTCAAGTACACATGATTTCCAACATTAAACTCTGTATGAGTCCTCTTCTTGTTCGCATAACTTTTTTCCTGTCTTGTGTTGTTTTGATATTTTGTCTAATCTTTCGCACTATTTCCATTTCTTGCAAAGCTTCCAATCTCAATATCAATTTATCTTCCAGTTGGCCCTAGCTAAGTGGCATATGAAACTTTCTGCCATATGAAGCTTCGAAAGGACTCATTTTGATGGAAGCTTGGTAGTTATTGTTGTAGGAAAATTCTGCTAAGTGTAGAAAATCCTCCCACTTAGTAGGCCTATCCATGACATACATGCGTAACATATCTTCCAGGATCTAGTTTTTCCTTTCTAACACCCAATTTGCTTGAGGATGATAAGCAGTATTGAAGTTTAATTGGGTCCCCATGCCCCAAAATAGAGCTTTCCAAAAATTGGAGGTAAATTTAGCATCCTTGTTCGACACTATCATTTTTGGTATACCATGTAGTCGAAAAATTTCCTTCACAAAATATTAGTAATTTGTGTGGTCCCAAAAGTGAACTGCACTGGTATAAATTGTGTTGCTTTAGTCAAAGTGTCTGCCACCACCGTGATGGAATAATGTTGGTACTTTTTTCTTAGTAAACCAGTAATAAAATCCATTTAAATTACCTCCCACTTCCATTCAAGAATTGGGAATGGATTTAGTAATCCTACACGATGTTGATGCTCCACTTTTACTTGTTGACACTCTAAGCATTTTGCCAAATATTCTGCCACATCATTCTTCATTCCTACCCAAAAAAAAAAATTCCTTAATGTTGTTATCATTTTCTAGTATCTTAGGTAACCAACATATGATTTCTTGTGGTATTCATCCAGTATCATCTATTTCAACATGGCCATATTAGGAATGTACAATCTTTTTTGGTAAGTTAATAATTTTTCAGAGTTTTCAGCATACCCTAGAACTTCTTTTTTCTATATTTTCTATTGCATTTCTTGATATTGAGGGTCTTGTTGTAGTGCATGTTTAATTCTTTCTCCAAAATCCGTGCTAGTGCTACTCATATAACTTCCTACCAAGGCATGAGCATGTCTACTTAGGGCATCTGCAATTTTGTTTTCTTCCCTTTTATGTGTTCTATCTCAAATTCAAACACACTAAGAAAGGCTAACCACCTTGCTTGTCTAGCATTTAAATCGGATCAACTAAAGAAATATTTCAACTGATGTGATCTGTCATCGAAATGATTTTCTTCCCCAAAAAATAATGTGACCACATTTTTAGGGCTTGTATCATTGTTGCCAATTCTATATCATATACAACATAATTATGTTCATGTTTTTTCAATTTTTTGGATCCATAGGCTATTACTGCATTTTCCTGCATCAACACACCCCCAAAGTCCTTCCAAACAAGCATTAGTACAAACAGTAAATTCCTTATTTGGATCTAAAGTTTTTAGTATAGGGGTTGTTGTTAGCAATTTTTTAATTTGCCAAAGCTTTCTTGACATTTGAATTTCCATTCAAACTTTATTCCCTTTTCCTACAAAGAGGTAACAGGGTAAGCTAATTTTGAAAACCCTTCTACAAAATCGTGGATAATATCCGACCATCCCCATGAATGAGCGAACTGCTGACACATATTTAGGTGTAGGCCAATTTATAGTAGCCTTAACCTTTTCAAGGTCCATATCTAGTCCTTCTTTGGAAATAGTGTGCCCTAAATACTGAATTCTATTTTTGTAAAACTCACATTTGCTGAGTTTTGGATAAAGTTAATGTTCTCTTTAAGTCTATAACACCATCCTTAGACGTTCTTGATTTTCGTCCTCATTTTTAGAGTACACTAGGATGCCATCTATGAATACTAACACAAATTTGTCAAGATATTTGTGAAGTACACAATTCATTAAACACAAGAAGTTTGTTGGTGCGTCAGTGAGACCAAAGGGTAACACTATGAACTCATAATGTCCATACAGAGTCCTAAAAGTTGTCTTGTGAATATCTTCATCTTTTATCTGCAACTGATGATAACCAATTCTTAAATCAATTTTTGGAAAGACAATTGCTACCTATATTCGATGCACATTCTAAATGTGCCATCTTTTGTCTTGAAAAATAATACAAGGCCCCCCACTGTGATACACTATATAACCCTTATCTAGCAGCTCTTGTAGCTACATTTTTAACTATAGTAGCTCTAGTATACTCATTCTATATGGGGCTCTAGACATAGGGGTAGCACATGGTACTAAATCAATATAGAAATCTATATCTCTACGAGGGGGTAACTTGGGAATTTTCTCCAAAAAAAACATATAAAAACTCTCTTACGACTGGTAAAGTCTCTAACCTTTCTTTTTTTGTTTGTTGTTTATCCTTTTCCACATGCACCATGTATACTTGACATCCTTTTCTTGCAATCCTTTTTAATTGTAAGATTGAGATTTGCCTGACTGGTACTGGTTTTGGTTTTCCTCTTATCAATTTGGGTTGCCCATTTTTATCTACACAACTTACAGTTTTCTCCAAGCATTTTATGGCAACTCTCTGTTTTTCTAGCCAATTCATACCAATTAATATATCATACAATCCTAACAGAAGAATGTTTAAATTCACTTCTGTGGAATAACCATTCAATTCCAAAGGACACTCTCTTATTCGATCGGTTACCTTTCGTTTGGTACCGATTGCTAACTGTACCAACCATGCATTCTTAAATTTTTCTAATTGTAATTTACATTTTTCCACAATTTGTGGGATAATATAACTTAAACTAGCCCCAGGATCAATTAAAACAGAAACAGATTAGTTTAGGATAGTACCTTCAATCTCAATCATATTAGATTTGTGCTCATCCTACATGTCCTCTAATGTCACACTAACTCTGGGAATGTTTCTGGCCACATCATTTATAGTAGTTGCTTCATGTATTGCTTGAATATTTTGAATTGATCGCAGATTATGCAAACAACCCCTTAACGGATGTGGGCCACAACAACCCCAACACTTCAATAGTTCCCGTTCCTTGCCCACAATGCTCTTTTTGTTGCTCAGTTCCATGGGCTTTAAACTCGTGTGAGATTTAGCTTGCTCATTTACACTTCTCTTATTAAACTTCTTCTTCTGTTGATCCTTCCCAAAGCATTCGAGGTAGGGAGGTTTCTATATTTTTGTGTTCATGGCAGCTTTATTTTTATCCTTATTTTGCCACGAATTTGCCCCTTCATTTCTATTTTTGAACTACTGGTAGCATAATCTAGCCTTCCTTACTACTTCATCCATAGTCTTGGGATTGTCTAACTCAATCCTCTCTTTGTAAGGTGTTGGTAAACAAGTCAAAAATATATGTACTTTTGCTTTCTCCTCTTTAATATAGGGCACATGCCATAGTAAATTTGAAAATTTTGTTACGAAATCATCCATGGTAAGTTGTCGTAATCTTAATTCATGGAGTTCCTTAGCATGGTCATCATAATATCGTTCACTCAGGTAACGATATTTAAACCGCTTTTGAAATCCCACCCAAGAAATTGTCTTCTCTTCCAAAAGATGCATACTTTTAGCCTCTTCCCACTAAAGAGTGGCTTTTCCCTGTAACTGGTAAATCGCTAATCAAGCCTTGAAATTGCTTTCGTACTCATTTACTTGGAAGTATTTGATCATGTTAAGAAGCCATGCTTCTGCATCTTCCTCCTTTTCCCCATCAAAAGTAGGGGGTTTAATTTTCCAAAATTCTCCCTGGAACTCCATTTTCTTCTTTTTCTTATGTGATTTTGAATATGTTCTATCTTATTCTTCAACACTTTCGGATTTTTCCAACTCTGTCTGTACCTCTTTCCATTTCAACCCTTTTGGTTCTGCACTTTTATGGCTCGATCTTTCCGTCAGTTCCCTTATCATACGTTCCTGCTCCTCACTAGCCCTCAACAGTCGTTCATTGTTGTTTCTTAGTTGGGCCAGTTCTTGTTGAAGGTTTTTAATAACTTCCATAAACTAGGATTTTGGTGTAGTGCTACCTCCTAATTCGACATATAACTCTTCACAGTTTGTTGTGGCTGGAGGAGATTCTTTAGCCGTTCTGTGCAATTTGCTTCACTTAGGTACCTTATAAACCAATGCAACCTACTATCAGTAATTTTGTAATAACATTTCTACCACACAAAATTTTATGGACATTGATGGTCCATTGTAGGCCAAAGTATTAAAACTGGGCATTGATCCCACTTGTCATGTACCTCAATTCTACAAGAAAAAAGAAAAAATGTTTTGTTTTTGTTATTATTTAAATGACTTGTATTTTCAATTCTTGTTACTCAAATATTGTGATGATAGTCAATTTGTGTTTATGGTATTTAGGGTTGCAACGAAAGGAAGTATAATATTCAATTCTTAAACATACTCTCCTTATGCATCTATAATTTAAATATACACCTTATTCATTTACCAGTGTTGAATTTTCTAAGTTTACTTAGTTTAGAAACCCTTCATGCACTTTTTCTGATTTATTCCTACCTACTTGTTATTTTTCTTTAACAAGTTATTTACAAAGTAAATACTGAAAATAAACACCAGTGCATGCTCAACATATTACAGATCAGCAACTAATAAGAAACAAGAACAAACACACCACATGACACCATTATTTTTGGACCAATGTCCCCGGAAAAACCCAATGCGGGAAAACCGGTGCAGCTATCTGAGGGTTTTCTTATTAAGCAATATCGAAGTACAATCTCGGTGCTGAAACTGGCCTACCCAATAGAGAATTTCCTTAGCAGCTATACCTCACAGTTTGAGAGAAATCTCCTGGCTGAAACCCCGGAAAATCCTTCTGATAGCTCCTTAACACAAAATTGCTCCTGCAACCCTAGCATTTGCCCAAACTGGACTGCATCAACCCCCTTCTGTCTCACACTGGCCCTGCGTCAGCCTTTCTAGGCCTGCGTCGGCCCTAGGAGGCCTTGCGTCAACTCTGGGAGCCTCTGTATCAGCTGCATTGGCCCCTCTGTGATCTGTGCAGCACTTGGCTGCCTCTACGTGGCTCTGCTGAGCCCTTGCTGGCTCTGTGTCACTCTCCTTGGCTATTGCGTTGCTCTCTCGGTACAATCTCTACCTTCTTTGTTTCTCTGTACTCAATGCCCCTCAACTGCTCTCCCGATCACTGATTCTACCTCTCTTAGCAAACCCCGCTCTAGAGAATAGAATGACTAATCATCTGGTGTGTCCTCCAAGTGACCCTCAAGCCTCCTCTTATACTTTTCTTGTTGACATCTCAACGGCCGAGATTAAGTCCTTAATCAACGGTTAATATTAGATCTGGCTTGATTCATGTCTTTTGGACCACTCTAACACAAATTCATATTAATACACATTAATATTTTATTTTCCCTAAGTTTAGACTTAGGGACTCCATCAAAAATATTAATTATTTTAATATCTCCTAATCTATTTAGAATCTTCCCAAACCCTTTCTGGTTATTGGATATCTCATGTTCCCCAACCTCTCCACCAAATTTCGTGGCTAAAGCACATCTGATGCTACCCCAGATCAACACTCCCTCTTAGCGAGGACTGTGCTCTTGCAATACTCCTCATTGAGTATTACTCTGATCATCCAACATCGGTATCTGCGCTGATGCTAGGTCTTCCTGCCCAACATCCTCTGCATTGTTGCATCCTATACTGTTCCCCATGGTTCTGCCACTGCCACTGCCACTGTTGCATCTGTACGACAACTCCCTCTACATCCGTGCTGCTACTCGTCCTTCCTCCCAGCACTTCATCTGCACTGCACCTCCTCTCATCATGTTGCATCGTGCTGCCCACTCTGCACTGCAACTCAGTTACTGAGAAGTAAGTAACTGATCTCCCAACTGACCTCCCGGTTGGGCTAGAAACACCCACTGATGTTGAAGCTCCCTCTGCCGCTGACAAGTGCTCCCTCTCTCTAACCTCTGCGCTGCTACAACAACTCCCTGCATCTCGCACCGTTGCACACCTCGTTGTGCCTTCCTGCAGTGGTGCAACGCTCCTGTGCCTCTCACACTGCTGCAACCTGCTAGCTCTACGCTGTCTTTGGACTCCTGCACTGTAGCTCTCTCTGCCGCTCCATCCACATCCGTCTCTACCCACTCAGCCAGTCCTACTATTCGTCGGGGCTCCCGTAGCAAGGTCTAATCCAAGAGGCTAGGTACCTCAAGGATCCTGCCCCTCATCGCCTATAGTTCGCCTAACTACAGCTCGATGTCTCCCCACTTCCGCTCAAGTGGCGCATGTTTAGCTCATGGCACAGTCATCGTTTGTCAAAACTTCCTTCTTTGCCCGTGCTGGCATTGCCTTGGTCTCAGAAGACTCTCCCTTACTCTTCTTCCTTGGGCACTGCGTCGCATAATGACCCATCTCCCCACATTGGAAGCACTTGATCTTGGAGAGATCTTTCTTCTTCCGCTTCTCCTGCTTTCCCTCAGATGTTAGGGCTAAAACAGTGCGAGACACGCATATAGATTTCAATGAATATTCAATGAATTGATTGAGCAACAATACTCAATAATAAATACAGAGATATTTACAAAGATAGAAACATCAAGTTTCTATGTAAAGAATCAATTTCATCTAAGAAACTTCTAAAGGAAGAAAATTAGCAACAACTAAAAGAATGAGCATTAAACTAAAATAGTATTATTCTAATACCCTCCCTTAATGCTCAATCTATTTACAACACCAATAGACCCCCTGAATTTTACAAATTTATCAGGACCAAGAGGCTTGGTGAAGATATCTGCAGGCTGCTCTGTTGTGGGAACATATCTCAATTGAACGGATCCGTCTTCAACAAGCTGGCGAATGTAGTGGCAATGGGTTTCCACATGTTTTGTTCGTTCATGAAAGACGAGATTTTTGGCGAGTTTGAGCACTCCTTGATTATCACAAAACAAGGAAGTAGGACCTGTCTGGGAAGCATGCATATCTGCAAGCATACGT
>APFE031451435.1:0-15144 GCA_000404065.3 Pinus taeda
TTTTAAAATAATATTGGATTTAAACGGTATTGTTTTAATTTTTTTTAATTACTATTAATATATATTTTATTTTTTCTTATTTTTATTATAATTAGATGTAATACATATAATATTGGTGATGTTACATCAACGGCAAATAATTGAACCAATAACTTAACATATAACATTGCATGAAATCACCTAATAGTCATGTAATACCAATCTATTTCCCAGAGTTCTACATGTTTCTTTGCTTGGAAGGAATTTGATTGAGAAATTGTTGATGGATTAATATTTTGATTTTTTGGGTAATGTTTCAAAGTTCAATCTTTTACATGTTTCTTTGCAAGATGGAATTTGATTGGCAAGTTTTGGATGGAAATAAATATATATTTTATTTTATTTTTATTATATATTAAATTTTAATAGATTATATTATTGCCACTCCCAACTTAACATTTCCTGTAAATTTGGGCAATACTTCTAGGCGTGCTAAATAGTCGTTCCCAAGTATTTGAAATACCCACGTACCAAAAATTTGTGCAACATTACATATATTCAAGTTATTGTTAAATTGAGATTATCATTTTAATTTTTTGATAGGGTAATTTTTTAATTTTTTTTAGTTATCTCGTCAAATTAAAAAAATAAAATAAAACTTACCTAACATAATATTATACTCATTACAAATACTTAATTAAAAATATAGTTAACAAATAAATACATTAAAAGGGTCATAATTTCAGCAAATGTATATATAAATACGGAGCCTTTCAATATTAACATAAGGCTAACTAATATATTATCATTATATTTGGCTTTGGCTTCACTGATTTTCCTTCACTTCACATGTTGGTCTTTACTCATTAATGAAACATACATATCGGAGTTTTAGACAATTCAATTGATTGTTGTCCCTCACGTAATATATTTTATTTTTTTTATTATACATACAACTTTACATGGACATGTAAAAAAAATTCATAGAAATTAGATAAAGGAAATTATAATTTCTTTACTATTTAAAAATCTACTAATAAGTTACTTTATAAAATGCTTTACCATAAAAAATTGTAATGTATTATTTTATAAAATTCTTAGAATTTAAAATTGCAATGTAACTATATGTTTATAAGTTAAATTTTTGATATACGTTATTAAGCTTATTTATTCATTTTCTTAGTAAGCTTCACTCATAAGTATTCATTTTGTTATAGCGCTTTAAAACTTTAAAAGATTGAAAAATATTTAAATTAGATTAAATATATTTGGAATTTAATAATTTTACAAATTTAGATTTTAATAATAATTTTAAATTTTAGGAATTAGGAGGAATTTATATATGTACAATGTTAATGTAATTATTTTAAAACCATTAAACCGATGAATCCATAATAAAAATATTCCAACGATGTATATAAAGTAAATTGGCAATTTTAAAATTATAAAGTTAAAAAAATAAATATAATAAAATATATGATTTAACGGATTTTTAATAAATTTTCACGAATAATAAATACCTAAAGAAACTTTGAATTCATGATAGAGTTGTGGTAAAAATATGAAGATAGAATGAATACTTCTATTCATTTTATTATAAGTAAAATCTCAATTAATTATAAATAGATAAAAATTAGTATAATATAAAACAAATAATATATAAAGTAAGTAATATTAAATTTATTTTTAAAAACTACTAAATATCATTTATATTAAATGGTAGTTTAGATTATTTTGCATTGGGTAGCAGAACATTGAAGGTCTAGAACACCACCCAATATATCTACCAAAAATTTGCAAAAAACTAATTTCTTTTTCATAATTGTGATATCAATATTGGTGGCATTTATCTATTACATGAACCCACATCCACATATGTGACTAGTCAATACTGTCATCTATAACTCGATTCTTGGTGGGATTGGGATAATCAATAATTTATTCTATGATTTTATTTCTTTGCGAGTGCCACTTAATGTAGCCTTTTTTAAAAAACAATTATCGTTGAATGTTAAGATAAGGGATGTGGTCACATTTTGCAATAGATATGGATTTTTCTAATATATTTAATCATTGATATATTTAGGGTGCTTTTTGCTTTTTCAATACGAAAAGATAAATCATATATATTTAGTATCAATTTTGACTTTTCAAGAGTAAAAAGAAATATAGTTATTTAACAAATCTATTCATGGGAAACGCAGTAGGGAAAACCTTTCTAAGAACATAATAATTCAATATAAGTCGACATCCAATATAATATGACCGTCCAAAATGTCTTAATGTGACATAGTCCTCTATGCATGGTGCAACATGTTGCAACCATTGAGCAATATAATAAGTTTGCATATGTTAATCAATGTGAATGTTGTATTGTAATACAATTATAGCCAACTTTGGTCGACCATAGTATTGTGATTATCCATGTTCAACCATTGTTAATCATGGCCGACCATGGTGAACCTATGTCACCCATGGTTATTTGATATACACCTTGAGGCATAAACCAACCCTTTAAGATTCTATTAATGTGACATAATTAATGAGGAAGATAAGATTTCCTTATAAGCTAATCAAGAGAAATGTCCCAAACTACCATGGCCATTCAGGAAAATATCATTAAAGCATAACCCTCAAATAATTTCACAGGTTTCTATAACCCTCCATTATCGTTTTAGTTGGATTTGACCATATAAAAACATATAAATTCAACATAACAAAATTGAGGTGAACATTGCAATGACATAATTAGTCAAGAACATCACAACTTGATAAACGTGTCAATGTGACATAACCAATTACACACATTGAATCCAACATGTACTTTCATGAGCATCACAATGAAATATAACCCTTCAATAAAAATACAATACAACTCGTGTCTATCATAATGTAGAACAATTAAATAAAATCATAAACATGACATAACCCTTGATGAATGTCATAATGTGAAATAACTATTGAGAAACATACCAATTCCACATGATTCAAGCTATATATATATGAGTACAAATCATTATTACTTAGGAAATTCCCATTGAAATATAACCATTAAGGAACGTTGCAAGGTAACAAAACCCCTAATGAATGTCACAATATGTCTTAACCATTTAGGAACAAGGTGATGTGGTATATACTAATATATGAATGTTGCACTATAGCATAATTAGTACATAACATCAAAATCAAACCCTTGAGGAACATCATATTGTGATATATGCCTTAGCAGATATCACATTTTGAGATAACCATTGAGATACATAAGAATTTGCCATAAGACAAACATGACGAAAATATCAATGTGACATGATGATAGTAAAAAATGATTAAACATAATCAACATGGTCAACCATAGTCAACCATGAGTAACCATGTCTAGCCATGGTCAACCAAAGTGAATCATTTCCACCTTAGGTTAACATGTTCCATCATAGTCAAAAATGGTTGAACATGATCAACCATTATAAAAATATGTTCATGATGACCGATTCTGGGGGATCTTTAAATAAAAAATTTGCTCGTTCAAACTCCTGAACCTATGGGTTATGGGCCCATGAAAACTTGGTTAAAATTTTCCTCCCTAAAACAATTATAGCAACAATGTTATGTTCAATTTCAAATCCAAAAAATATGAACATGCCAACATGGCCAGAGCTCTGCACCACTTGACCATTCCACTAGAGGCACTTTCTTACGTTTAGAAAAATGGGCATAACACTATGTTGTGTATTTTTTTCTTCTTAGCACTTTACTTTGGCGCATTAAACATATACTTTGTGGGTCTAGAATATTTTCCATAATGAACTTTGAACAATGTGTAGACTTCGTATTAGCTCGATTTGGGGTAGTTCGAGTTAATTCCTTATGTGTATTTGATTTTTTTGTAGATGTCCAAAATCGTCTAGCTCCAATGAGTACTTTGGAGCGTTTTGGGAGCTTCAGTATAACCGATTTTTGACATTTTGCGAGCTTCACTGCAGTGAATAAGTAAAAACATAGGTGTATTTGACATTTCTAGCTTGAGTGCTGCTTCAACTGATGGAACTGTGTGAAGGGAAGGGTATCATGTTGGGTTTAGATTTGGATATGGGTCTGGAACTAAGAGAAATAACTTGTTTATGGAAAACCCTTCTATCGAAATGAGGATGAGGCATCTAGTCAATCCCGATCTTTGTCATTGGAAAGCTATTCATTCTCCTCATATACGCGGATGGCTAATGGATATAAAAGAATTTAGGAAGACTATTGGCCACTAGCAACACCATCATTATCACCCAACGTGAATGGACAAAAGATGGAATACTAAAGAAGAAAAATAGTTGAAATTATGAAATACAAATATTATTAAAAAATCAATTTTGATTTAATCTTCACATCTATTTAAGTATAAAATATATATTCAACTTGAAAATTTAATAATTTTTATTAAAAAATATTTTTAAAATAATAATTGGATTTAAACGGTATTGTTTTTTAATTTTTTTTAATTACTAATTAAATATTATATTTTATTTTTTCCTTATTTTTTATTATAATTTAGTGTAATATATATAAAATACTTGGGTGAGGTTACATCAAGGGCGAAGAATTGAACCAATGACTTAACATATAGCTTTGCAAGTAATCACTTAATAATCAAGTAATAACAATTTTTTTCGGCTTTAGGAGTTTTGCATGTTTCTTTGCTTGGAAAGCATTTGATTGAGAAATTGTTGATGGATTAATATTTTGATATTCGTTTTTCAATGTTTGGAAGTTCAATCTTTTACATGTTTCTTTGCAAGATGGAATTTAATTGGCAAGTTTTGGATGGAAATAAATTAATTATTTTATTTTTATTTTTAATATATGTTAATTTTTAATATATTTTAATAGATTATATTATTGCCACTCCCAACTTAACATTTCCTGTAAATTTGGGCAATACTTCTAGGCGTGCTAAATAGTCGTTCCCAAGTATTTGAAATACCCACGTACCAAAAATTTGTGCAACATTACATATATTCAAGTTATTGTTAAATTGAGATTATCATTTTAATTTTTTGATAGGGTAATTTTTTAATTTTTTTTAGTTATCTCGTCAAATTAAAAAAATAAAATAAAACTTACCTAACATAATATTATACTCATTACAAATACTTAATTAAAAATATAGTTAACAAATAAATACATTAAAAGGGTCATAATTTCAGCAAATGTATATATAAATACGGAGCCTTTCAATATTAACATAAGGCTAACTAATATATTATCATTATATTTGGCTTTGGCTTCACTGATTTTCCTTCACTTCACATGTTGGTCTTTACTCATTAATGAAACATACATATCGGAGTTTTAGACAATTCAATTGATTGTTGTCCCTCACGTAATATATTTTATTTTTTTTATTATACATACAACTTTACATGGACATGTAAAAAAAATTCATAGAAATTAGATAAAGGAAATTATAATTTCTTTACTATTTAAAAATCTACTAATAAGTTACTTTATAAAATGCTTTACCATAAAAAATTGTAATGTATTATTTTATAAAATTCTTAGAATTTAAAATTGCAATGTAACTATATGTTTATAAGTTAAATTTTTGATATACGTTATTAAGCTTATTTATTCATTTTCTTAGTAAGCTTCACTCATAAGTATTCATTTTGTTATAGCGCTTTAAAACTTTAAAAGATTGAAAAATATTTAAATTAGATTAAATATATTTGGAATTTAATAATTTTACAAATTTAGATTTTAATAATAATTTTTAAATTTTTAGGAATTAGGAGTTTATATATGTACAAATGTTAAATGTAAATTTTAAATTATAGTTTAAAAAATATAAATATAATAAAATATATGAATTTTACGTATTTTTATAAATTTCACGTAATAATAAATACTAAAAGAATCTTTGAATTTCAATATTAGAGTGTGATTTAAAAATATGAAGATAGAATGAAAATCTTCTATGTCATATTTAATTATAAGTAATATCTCATATTTAATTATAAATAAAAATAATAATATTAGTATAAATATATAAAACAAATAAATTATATTAAAGTAAGTAATATTTAAAAATTTATTTTTAAAACACTATTTATATCATTTATATTAAATGGTAGTTTAGATTATTTTGCATTGGGTAGCAGAACATTGAAGGTCTAGAACACCACCCAATATATCTACCAAAAATTTGCAAAAAACTAATTTCTTTTTCATAATTGTGATATCAATATTGGTGGCATTTATCTATTACATGAACCCACATCCACATATGTGACTAGTCAATATTGTCATCTATAACTCGATTCTTGGTGGGATTGGGATACTCAATAATTTATTCTATGATTTTATTTCTTTGCGAGTGCCACTTAATGTAGCCTTTTTTAAAAAACAATTATCGTTGAATGTTAAGATAAGGGATGTGGTCACATTTTGCAATAGATATGGATTTTTCTAATATATTTAATCATTGATATATTTAGGGTGCTTTTTGTTTTTTCAATATGAAAAGATAAATCATATATATTTAGTATCGATTTTGACTTTTCAAGAGTAAAAAGAAATATAGTTATTTAACAAATCTATTCATGGGAAACGCAGTAGGGAAAACCTTTTTAAGAACATAATAATTCAATATAAGTCGACATCCAATATAATATGACCGTCCAAAATGTCTTAATGTGACATAGTCCTCTATGCATGGTCCAACATGTTGCAACCATTGAGCAATATAATAAGTTTGCATATGTTAATCAATGTGAATGTTGTATTGTAATACAATTATAGCCAACTTTGGTCGACCATAGTATTGTGATTATCCATGTTCAACCATTGTTAATCATGGCCGACCATGGTGAACCTATGTCACCCATGGTTATTTGATATACACCTTGAGGCATAAACCAACCCTTTAAGATTCTATTAATGTGGCATAATTAATGAGGAAGATAAGATTTCCTTATAAGCTAATCAAGAGAAATGTCCCAAACTACCATGGCCATTCAGGAAAATATCATTAAAGCATAACCCTCAAATAATTTCACAGGTTTCTATAACCCTCCATTATCGTTTTAGTGGGATTTGACCATATAAAAACATATAAATTCAACATAACAAAATTGAGGTGAACATTGCAATGACATAATTAGTCAAGAACATCACAACTTGATAAATGTGTCAATGTGACATAACCAATTACACACATTGAATCCAACATGTACTTTCATGAGCATCACAATGAAATATAACCCTTCAATAAAAATACAATACAACTCGTGTCTATCATAATGTAGAACAATTAAATAAAATCATAAACATGACATAACCCTTGATGAATGTCATAATGTGAAATAACTATTGAGAAACATACCAATTCCACATGATTCAAGCTATATATATGAGTACAAATCATTATTACTTAGGAAATTCCCATTGAAATATAACCATTAAGGAACGTTGCAAGGTAACAAAACCCCTAATGAATGTCACAATATGTCTTAACCATTTAGGAACAAGGTGATGTGGTATATACTAATATATGAATGTTGCACTATAGCATAATTAGTACATAACATCAAAATCAAACCCTTGAGGAACATCATATTGTGATATATGCCTTAGCAGATATCACATTTTGAGATAACCATTGAGATACATAAGAATTTGCCATAAGACAAACATGACGAAAATATCAATGTGACATGATGATAGTAAAAAATGATTAAACATAATCAACATGGTCAACCATAGTCAACCATGAGTAACCATGTCTAGCCATGGTCAACCAAAGTGAATCATTTCCACCTTAGGTTAACATGTTCCATCATAGTCAAAAATGGTTGAACATGATCAACCATTATAAAAATATGTTCATGATGACCGATTCTGGGGGATCTTTAAATAAAAAATTTGCTCGTTCAATCTCCTGAACCTATGGGTTATGGGCCCATGAAAACTTGGTTAAAATTTTCCTCCCTAAAACAATTATAACAACAATGTTATGTTCGATTTCAAATCCAAAAAATATGAACATGCCAACATGGCCAGAGCTCTGCACCACTTGACCATTCCACTAGAGGCACTTTCTTACGTTTAGAAAAATGGGCATAACACTATGTTGTGTATTTTTTTCTTCTTAGCACTTTACTTTGGCGCATTAAACATATACTCTGTGGGTCTAGAATATTTTCCATAATGAACTTTGAACAATGTGTAGACTTCGTATTAGCTCGATTTGGGGTAGTTCGAGTTAATTCCTTATGTGTATTTGATTTTTTTCTAGATGTCCATATTCTTTCGATTAACTAACATTGTGATGGGGGTTTATTTGGCATCATTTATTGATGGAGTTTCCTACCAACTCTAATAAAGAACAAATTTGAAAATTAGACAACCCTTCTTATTTTTTGAGTGATTTTGGGAGACTATTATCGTCTCCCTTGCGATAAACCTCGGCAACTATTGATGCACATTTCGACTAAGCTCTAGCTTAGCCTTCAACCAAAGCTTTTAGCTTAGCCTTCAACCAAAGCTTTTCCACACACGATCACTACCGTTTAGTCCATAACTTTTGACTAAAGACTTATCCTCATGGTTGTGATCCAACCATCTTCCTTCCACCTAATTGTTATGGCTAGGAAGCTCTCCTGATTAGTGCCAGGGATACATTGTCCCTTCTCTAAATCCATGATAGTGGAAGTTTTTTCTCTTTTTCTTCTTAGGGCTCGTGTGCTCTTTAACTATCTGAGGTGTGGACATTATCTAGAGGTCCAGAAGAATTGTCAATGTATGAATTCCTTCAGGCCCTAGACTCTGTTCTATCCAATACAAATTAGTTGTATGGATGCCTTTCTCTTATCTAATCCAGTTTGATATTTATCACTAAACTTCATAGTCCTTCAAACAATGCATCAAAACTAGAATATTACAACTAGGTTTGAAAAAACATAATAAACAACATAGACTGAAATAAAACAAAAAAGCGCATATATTTAAAATAAATCAATTATATATACATCTTCTCAAGGCCTGAGGTCCCCTTCGACCTAATCTACAATGTACTAACTTCCCGCCTAACACACTTGTAGGCTTCCTAAATAAATAAAAATCCTATCAAAACAAAGAATCTTACCACCCTAGCCTTCGAGAGGATTTTAAATATTTTAAAATTTACATATAATTAGAGGAAATCATGCCCTCTCACCAAGACTTCCACGATGCTCCTTCAAGAGGCTTTTGGTAGGGTGTTTATGCCCCAGCATCATAATCCCATGGTAGAAAATATTTATGATCTATTGACCATGTGTTTTCCTCCCGACATCATATTTTTCTCCATATCAGTCTTCTTTCTCCTTGTGTGTCACTGAGATTTTACTCATACTCAACAGTGAGCTTCAACAGATCTTCCATTGACACCTCACTAAGTTCTCTCTTCTGGCTCGACCTTATGGTATCTCAAGTTCACATCCTATAGAACCTCTCTAGCCTCCTCTACTCCTCTAGATGTTGTATTTTGATGACCTCTCTTGAAGATTATACCCATAATCACAATTGTGGAATTTCCTCAACAACCTCTATCAAATTGCAAATCAAATTTTTCTCTCCTTCTCGAGATTGTAGGAAATCTTTCCCTACTATGATACCACTTGATGAGAACCAATTATGGGTGCCCCTCAAATAGAACCCCTATTGGATTAATCTCATGAACCAATGGGTTAAGGTCCTATGAATACTTGGTTAATCTTAACCTCACTATAGAAATAACTTTTATCCGACAACAAAGCTTGACTTGATTTTAAATCCCCAAACTCCCAACATCTTAGCATGGGTAGAACTGTGCACTACTCGATCGCTTCCACCTAGAGGTGCTTTCTTATGCTTATACAAATTGGCATAACTCTATGGTTGTGGAAATTTATTTTTTTCTACTCAACGTTTGACTTTGGTGCCTCAAACCTATAGTTTGGGGGCTACACTATTTTCTAGGATGAACTTAAAATGACAACCAAACTTCATTTCCAACTAGTCTTGGGGGGGCGAGCTAATTCTTTATACATGTTTGCGTTGTTAACATTGTAAATTATAAAACTAGAATTGTGAACTCAAAACGAGAACTCTAGCCAAAAAACCCAAAAAAACATGAAAAAACAACTTGTAAATGAAAAGTGTTGATGTTGCATAAACATTTTTTTTCAAGGTAAAATTTCAATATTTTCTAAATATGGTAGTAAAATCCAATAAAAGCCATTTTTTGTACAAAAATACCCCGTAAACGAAAAGTGATGATCTTGGAATAACACCTTCTTCTACGGGTGGTAAATTTTCAACATTTTTTAGCAATGAAATTAAAGATAAAATATCATTATCCAAAAAACCTTAAAATTCCAATGATTTTTAGGCATGTCATTAAAGATAAAATATCACATCTATAAAAAGCCTTAAAATTCAAACAATTTCTAGCCATGGTGTTAAAGATAAAAGATCATGACTAAAAAATTTTGATTAATTTTCAACCATAGAATTAAAACCAAAGATCATGACTATAAAAAACCTTAGGTTTCGAATATCTTTCAACAATGGCATTATGGAAAAACTATATGACTAATTTTTTTTTTAAGTGAACACTTGAATGAAAGAGTCATTGTACCAAGTGTATTTTTTTTAAATGCTAAAATTATAGCTATTTTAAAATCTTAGCTTAAGAAAACTTGACACATTGCAACAAAAATTAAAAAATCAGCCATCAAATTGACATGCAATGTAGGTGAACTCAACCCATTGCAATGAAAACTTAAAAACCAACTATGGAATTGACACATTTTGGGGGCAAATGCAATCCGTTATGAAAAAAACTTTAAGATAAACTATCAAATTGGCACATAATATGATCAGGTTACTAGTCGAAGATTGACACAGACGTCACAAGAAAAAAAAAATAATAAACAAAAAAAAAAAAAAAAAAAAAAAATAGAACATTGAACAAAATTAAAATGAAAACTAAGACTAAAAACAGCTTAATAAAAAAAAACAAGTATAAACAATATATATTAAAACATAAAAACTAAAAAAGATGAAATATATATATAATATTAATAATAATTTTTTTTTAATATTGGCCATATTTTTTTTCATCATTCTTTTTTTAATTGTTCTTTTATGTTTATTATTTAATTCTTTTTCCGAAAAATATTTATTTACTTTAATTTTTGATTTTTTTAATTTAATTGTATTTTCCTATACTTTATTTTTTTAATGGTATGTTCTATTTTGTTTTTTTATTATTTATACTTAATTTTTTGAAAAAATTAAAAAAATATATATCAAATTCATGGTGTGTTTTTTTTATTTATTTATATAAAAACTCATAAAATACAAAAAATTTGTTATTTTTAAATTTTTTTTATTGAATATTTCTTAATTTTTTTTTGTTTATTTATCATCTGATTTTTAGCAAGAAAGACATCATTTCTTTAATTACATCTAATACAAAAATGTGTATTTATTGTCGAGTGTTTAAAATCATTATTTGTTCTTGACAATCATTTTATTTGTATTGAAGTAATGATTTATGATATCTAAATATATAAAAAAAAATACTATACTGAAAATATGAATTGCAAAAAAAAAAAAAAAAATCATTATAAAAAAACACAGTAAAGAGAAACAGGAAACACAAGTTTGGAAAAATCTTAAAACACAAACATCTTGTGATTAAAAACAAGAAGATGAATAAGGCAACATAAATAACTCTTAAAAAATCAACATTTAAAAAACATTTGTGCATAATTAGTACATAAGAAAAAATTAACTGTAAAAAATATGCCTTAAAAAAGAGGTTGATCCTTTTGAAAGCATGCATCAACCCCAATAAAAATCACCAACATTTAAAAAATATTATCCATAGTTAGTCATATCATAAAATTTAAAGTGTCAAAAGTAAGTCCTCTAAAGAAAGAAATTGATGTGCATCAACACTTTTCAAAATCAACATGAAAATCACCAAAAATTAAAAAAAAAAAATCATACTAGATACATGTAAGAAAATTTAAAGTGTAAAAAATATGCTAATAATAAGGTGTACTATGAATCAACACTTTTCCAAATCAGATGATTTCTTGCTACCTCAAAAAAATGAGAACTCGGTACAATTCTTGTTTATTAGCTTACATTGTTTGTTTCCTAACTATCTAAACTTTGTTAATTAACGAACCATGCAACATTGGTTTCCTTAGCACTATTTATTAATGAAATTTGGCATGAACTCAAATGAAGCTAAAAATTATAGCTTAGACTAGCCTCCTTATTTCATGAGAAATTTTAGAAGGTTATTCTCATATCCCTTGTGATAACCCTCAACAAATTTTGATACACATTTTGAATACGCTCTTGCTCGACCTTCAGCCAGAGAATACCAAAACAGGATCATTGCCCTTCATTTAATTAGTTGTGACTTAAGAGTATATCCATATGTTAGTGATCTCACACTCTTCCTTCCACATAATTGTTGTACCTAGGAGTCTCTCCTCCTTATTGATGGGGATGGATTATCCCTTCTCAAAATCCATGGTAACAAAACTCTTTTCTCTATTTTTTATTAGGGTAAGCACGTTCTGTAACTATTTAGGGTTTGGATGTTATCTAGAGGACTAGATTGATTGCCAATGTGTTTACTCCTTCAGGCCGTAGACTTTGATATAACCTCCATTACTTTTCTAGTCTAGATGCCTTTCTCTAGTCTACTCCAGTCTAGGATTTACCATTAAAATTCACGAAACATACGCCATCAAACAATACATGGCAACCATGATACTACCACAGGGTTTGCATAGATAAAATAAACAAAATATACTCAAATAAATAATAGAGGCTACATATATTCAAAATAAATCGGTTCTATATATGGCCTCTGAAGACCTGAGAACCACTTTGATGTAATCTACAATGTCCTAACCATTTTCCTAGACACTCATAGGTTCCCTATATGAAACAAACCCTAATAGAATGAAGAATCATGTCATGCTAGTCTTCTAGATGCTTCTAAATATTGGCATGCTAGTCTCTGTGATAAGGATTGCATCAATATGAAAAACAACCATGGTCAACCATGTTTATTTTAGGGTTTATAATATTTATCTTAGGGTTTATATACCTTGGGTTTATAATATTAATCACGTGGGTTTAATATTATTCACTTGAGTTTCTAATATCGCTCCCTTGGGCTTATTAATTGAAGGGTTCATATTCCCAGGGTATAATATTATTCATGGAGTTTATAATATTAATCCTAGGGTTTAATATAAATCCTTTTCGTTTATAATAATGGTCAACCATGGTCAAACTTGGTCCAATGTCACATTGTGACAAAGATTGTCTCAATACGAAAATCAACCATGTTCAACCATTCTCAACAATGGTTAATCAGGGTCAACCATTGCCCAATGTCACATTGTGACAAATATTGTCCCAATGTGAAAATCGATCATGGTTAAGCATGGTCAAGCATGGTCCAACATCGCATTGTGACAAAGAATGTATCAATATGAAAAGCAATCATTGTTAACTATGGTCCAACGTCGCATTTTCACAAATATTATCTCAATATGAAAATCAACTATGGTCAACCACATTCAACCATGTTTATTTTACTATTTATAGTATTTATCAAAGGGTTTATATACCTTGGTCTATAATATCTATCTTATGGTTTATCATAGGATTTTCTCAATATGAAAATCAACCATTTTCAAACATGGTCAACCATGTTTATTTTACGGTTTATAATATTTAACTTAGGGCTTATATACCTAGGGATTATAATATTAATCCCTCATGTTTATTATTCTCTTATAATATCAATCCATTGGGTTTTTTAATCTAAGGGTTCATATTCCTATGGTATAATATTATTCAAAGGGTTCATAATATTAATACTAAGATTTAATATAAATCCCTTGGTTTTATTAATAATATAAAAATAATTAAATAAAATTTCATTATATTATTATAATATTTTCGCTTCATATACAATGATAATAAATGTTTAATAAAGAGCTATTATTATGTAATATTATTACATCTATATAGTTAATAATATCATATCAATTTATTACTAAATCCTATCTATTGAACCTATCAATATCAACACATTTAATAATATAGTTGATATTATAGTATCAATCCATTTGGTTTATAAAATTTTATCCTTCATAAACAATAGCTATTAATTTAACAATATAATTATTATTATTAACAATTAATAACAAATATAAAATTAACATTAATTTTAATATTTATGATATGAATATGAATATTTTTATTATTAACATTAGTATTATTTATTAATATAATAATAATTTATAATTTTTGTGAACTGCGGTATTTATATTATCTACAAACATTTATAAAAGTACAAAACTTAGGATCCTCAATCTGCCCCGTAGGGAAACCAGATCTGTTGGATCCTATACTTCCAATAGTCAGTAATGTTATCAAAACTGGATATTGTCAAACTGATAAGAAGCAAAAGCCCTCTTCTCCCAAATTTACCCCAAAAAACTAGATTTTTCTCAGTCCTATTAGACCAAACCCCTGAGCTACTACCGCTAGGGCATACCAGATATTGTTCCAAAGAAACAGAGTATTGACTTTCAAAAAGGAAAAAGAAACGAAGAACAGGCCTTTCACTTCGCTGCATATCCTCAGTCGATTTTGTTGTTGACGTTATCTTTCCTCTGCTCCATCAACATTGCTTTGATTTCCTTGAGGTGTTCATTCTGATGCCTCACCATCTCCTCCACATTTGCAACTTCCTTTTTTGCAGCTGCTGTGTCTTGCGCCATCTCCACCATCTCGGCCGCGACCTGCTCCATGGCCTTGGCCAGGAGGTGTTTCAGAACCCAGTAAGTATGAAGTGCGTGGCGATATAGAGTGAGTCTGCCTCGCGTGTGGCCAGGGTCCGGCAGCTGCAAGGACCACTCATCCATTTCTGGGTCAGAGGGTTCCTCTAACACCTTCTCCTCCATGGCGTCGATGATGTTCCTTATATTTGCATTGGAATCTAGATTATAGGCTTGTTCAGCCTCGTGCACAGCCCGACTGATCGACCTGTTCCTTCTTTTACGCCTTTTCTGCGTCCTGTTACCCTCCGCATTATTGGTGGCTTGATGG
>APFE031451437.1:0-45563 GCA_000404065.3 Pinus taeda
ACTTGCTGAATGCACGATTCTGACCAACCTTACCTTGCTTTAGACATTGCGTAATCAAAGTGGATAGTGGAGCATCTTTTGGACCCTTGTAGTACTAAAATACATAATCCCTTGAGCATATCCGTTAGCCCATATGTATTTCATAATATCAATGCCTAGTCATGCATCCTTTCCTCTTAGACTTGCCTAATGCCTAATCCCTAACTTGCCTATACTTTCCAATTGCACATTGTGCAATATTAGCTCCTATTCCCTCACTCCTTACCTATTGTTCCTATGCATTATGCTTAACAAGGCCTCTCTCCTCAAACCTTTTGCATTGTCCCATCACAATCATCATGTTGAATGAGAAACAAGGTAGACTAGGTGATTTCATGATTGATATTGTCTTTTCATGAGTGAATTTAATTTGAAGTTGTTATTATTTGAACATGGCAAGATAATGTTCAAGGAGAACCTCAAGGAGATGTTGTAAGAAGACATTCATGGGGACAAAGCTCAAAGAGACCGTCATACAATGAAATGAAGGAACACTGAAGTATGATAGAAGGATGGAGATCAAGATGACATGGAAGACTTCAATACTATTATCAACCCCTTTGGAGGATGAAGATGACCTATCATGAAGATGTGAAGACATAATAGCAAATAGAAGAGCTTGGCATTTATACACTATAATGAACTCTTATATCGCCAAGTCATGACTTCTCAAAGTGTCACCACAAAATTCATATGTTGTCATGTATTTTGCAACAATTTTTGGAATGTAATATTGTAATTTTGTAATGAGAAAATGTAAAATGTAAGGAATCCCAAGGGCCCCACATGGAATGTGAAAAGTGAATAGAAATTTCTAAATTCATGTAGATCTGAAACGTCACATAGGAATTTTACAACTCGCATGGGAACCTAAGAGTCATAAGGGAGGTGGAGAGTCACCGCATTTGTTATAAATACACCCTCATAGCTCAAGAAAAAGAATTTTTTTATCTTAGCTTCTCAAGCTAGGCATAGGAGAGAAGATTAGTCTTTTGAGGAGTAAGTGGTGGCTTATTGTTCAACTATTGGAACTAGTGTTGTATCATTGTAATGATGTACCTTGGGACTTTCACTTAATGATTGGATCCGACACACTTTCATGCATATGTCAAGAATGATTGTAAGACTATTATTTCATTGTTTTTGGTATATGTTTATTTTTATATATACTAATGAAAATTAACTATTTCATTGGCTTTAGTATGCATCTTTGAATTAAGTGCCTCTTTCTTTCACGATCATTGTTTATTTGTGAACTATGTTGCAATATAATTAATGATTATTTTAGAAATATGAATGTGTATTTAATAGGATAATATTATTAAATTTCTCTTAAAGAATCACTTTCTCTTAGCTTCTATGAAATAACCTTTATACACTTTGCAATTAAACACTACAGAAGGTTAACTTGTTCACCTTGAAAGAATATGTGTTCTCTTTTGCATTTTTTATTGCAGTAAAGGAAAATCATTAAGAATATGGAAATGGAACCTATTTCTCAGATGGGGTTCCTAATCCAAATGATGTGAGGCCTAATTGGGACTTTGTATTGGGAAGACCCCCTATATGTTGGCGGTTTCTAGCATTGTCAATAGCCTTATAACGAAGGTGAGTTTACTTCAAAAGAGTTTGATGATTTTTGCAAACAACATGGAATCAAAAGGAATTTTACCATAACAAAGACTCCAAAACATAATCGTGTAGAAGAGAGAGCCAATAGATCACTTCAGTAGTTGGCCAGAGCCATGATGGCAGAAATATAAGTCTAATAGATATTATGGGCTGAAGACATTCATATAGTAGTGGTGATTCTAAACAGAACACTCTTTATATGAAACAATGATACAACTCCATATAAAGATTTGGTATGGTAGACCTGCAACAATCAAGCATTTCAGAGTGTTTGGAAGCAAGTGTTATATCAAAAGGAATGATGAAAATATTTGTAATTTTGATGCAAGAGTTTTTGAAGATAGTTTTCTTGGATACTCTTAGAATAGTGAAGGTTTTAGATGCTACAACAAGAATAGAAATAGGATAGTTGATTGCATTGATGTTAATGTTGATGAACACATTGATTTTGAAGACAATCAGCCAATAAATCATAGCTCCAGTAATCCAGTTAGCAATCATGAGAAGGATGATGTGCTATTTTCAGATGAATAAATTGAAGAACCCCTCAATCCACAATCAAAATATCCTACAAGATATGTGCAAAAGAATCAACTAGCTAACCAAATTGATGGTAACTTAAATTCAATCCCAAAATGATATCTAATATAATGCATTGCGTAATCCCCCATACTTAAGAAGAAGATTGTTCAATCCCTAAGCTCAAGTGCATGTAGCTCTCATATCTATGATGGACTCGAAGTATTTTACTTAGGCTAGCCAAAATAACAATTGGTTAAAGGACATGAATGAAAAGCTTGATCATATTGAGAAAAATCAGGCATTGGAGCTTGTTCCTAGACCAACAAACAAGAATGTGATTGGCATGAAGTGGGTATTTAGGAGAAAATTGAATGAAAATGGTGAAGTGGTAAGAAATAAAGCAAGCTTAGTTTGAAAATGCTATGCACAAATTGAAGGTTTATATTTTGATAAAATCTTTGTTCATTTTGCTCGATTAGAAGAACTACACAAGTTTTTGGCTTTTACTAGTTTCAAGCCACATTAAGATATATCAAATGGATGTAAAATCTACCTTTCTAAATAGAGAATTCCAAGAAGAAGTCTACATTGAGTAGCCTGATGATTTTCAAATATAATTTTAGGCCCCTATACTACTAGTGTAACCCTTTATTGTTATTAGTACAACCCACTTATTATATTGATGTACCCACGTAGTGCCCATATTGTTACTATAGAAGCCCACTATTTTTATTATTATGCCCTTACATTATTATTGTTATGTCAGCTCTGATTATGTTATGACCCTTTAGACTCCTATATATAGAAAGGAGGTCTTTCATTTTTCATCCATGAATTGTTCATTTATGTAATGTAAAGGAGGTTGCCCCCTCGAAGAGGCTGAATTCTAAGGCGTTGATCTATCTTTTCTATCTTTTCTTGAGCTGGTTTCATAACATATAAGATAAGATTGATTATGTTTTCAAGCTAAAAAAGGCCTTCTATGGTCTAAAGCAAGCCCCAAGGGCTTGGTATTCCAATTTGGATAGCTATTTACTCAAGTGTAGTTTTAAAAAAGGCGCAATTGATAGTAACTTGTATGTGAAATCCAATGATGGAAAATTTTTAGTGGTGGTTGTCTATGCTAATGATATTATTTTTTCGATTGATTCATATTGTCTAACTTGCCAACTGCAGCTGGTATGAAGGGTGAGTTTGAAATGTCTATTCTCGAAGAAATTTCTTATTTCCTTGGTTTGCATATTGCACAATCTTCCAAAAGGAATTTATATCTCCCAAAGCAATAATCTCAAGTAATTTTTGAAGAAATTTGGCATGGATGAATGTTCTTTGGTAAGCACTCTAATGGCTATAGGTTGCAAGCTTATAGAGACAGATGAATCCCCAGAAGTAGATTAGTCTTTATATATATATATCTATATCTATATATATGTGTGTGTGTGTGTGTGTGTGTGTGTGTGTGTGTGTGTGTGTGTATTATCAGAAACCTATTATATTTAAAATCCTCAAGGCCAAACATCATGTATTTAGATGGTATTGCTGAAATATTTCAACCAAACCCTAGACAGAATCATCTTCTTACTGTAAAGAGGATTCTCAAATATCTAAGAGCCACAATAGACTATGGACTTTGGTACCCAAGAGGTAAATATTTTTCACTAAGTGTTTTTATTGATGTTGATTGAGAAAGTGATGTAGATGACTGAAAGAGCACTAGTGGTGGTTCTTTCTTTCTCTGTGCATGTCTTATTTCCTGGTTGAGCAAGAAGAAAACTTGAATTTATCTCTATACTATTGAAGCAGAATATATAGCAGTAGCTTCTTGTTGCACTCAAATATTATGGATGAAATATACCTTAAAAGATGTATAAGTATTATATGATCAACCTATCCCAGTTATATTATATATTACAAGTGCAATCAACATGTCCAAGAATATTTTATTATATTGAAAGACAAAACATATTCCAATCACATATTCCAATCAAGTACCACATCCTCAAATAACAAGTTGTAAATCAGATTGTCAAGTTGGAGTATGTACCTGCAAAAGAGTAGGTAGTTGACATATTCACCAAACCTCTCCCAAGAGATGAATTTGAGCACTTAAAAAAAATATTAGGAGTAGTTGCCCTTACCTCCCTCCTGTAGATATTCCTCAAGAGGAAGAAAGGAAACCAACAAGCACTTTAAAATATTAATAGAAACATGTCATGTCCATAGGATCAACAAGACAGGGGTAGCTAAGTTGCAAGGGTAGCATATTGTGTTCTTTGTTATTGATGTCAAAGGGGGAGAAGTACAACAAAGGGGGAGTAATACCAAAAGAGAGAGAAGTAAGAGAAATAAGAAGTACAGGTTTTCCTTATGATTGTGTTTTCGATGTCTCCATCAATGCCAAAGGGGGAGACTATTAGAAATAAGTTTTCATTGATGCCAAATTGATGGCCAAGTCAAATATGGTAACAAGAAGATTAATTAAGGAGTAGAGACTTTAAAACCATTTTTAGTATCACAAATCATCTCAGGTGCACTTAGAAACTACTGAGATGGATAAATCTATAAAAGATATTTCCAATGGTATATTGAAGTTTGGAAAAGGCTTCTTGGATCAAAAGTTATTACAAGTCAAATTTTAGACTTAAAGAGATGAAAAGAGTCATAACAATCAATGTTCCAAGTTGGGCCTTGATACAATCTAACCCTCAACTAAGTTGAGCCTTCAACCTAGTTAGAGGTTAGGCCTTCAGGAGCTAGTACAGGTGCATAGCAAGAAAATGAGTTCTGACCCCTGACCCCCAATCATATGAGACCCTGTTGGGCCATCAAACCTAGTCAAAGTTCGGAAATAGAAGTACATGTGCAACAAAGGAAATCATCTGACCCTAGGCCCCCAAACTATTCTAGTTTTATTTTATTTTTATAAATAAATGCAATGAAAAATTGAGGTCTGGGTCCCCTCTTCCACTAACATGAACCAACTAGAAAATGGCGTATGGTGCATTTTGATTGGCTCACAGAGGTGATGTGGAAGGACATGTGGAGCCATAGTGGAACATGATATCAATAGATGAAAGGTTTGGGGTGACATAAAAATGAAGTAAGCACAAGTGACATGGAATTATGGACTGAGGAAATGTGGCATGTTGATTTGGACTTTTTGAGTGGCCAAGTGGGCCAAATTCAAGTGACATTTGGCACCACCCAGGAACTGTCACATGGAAAAGATTACATCAACAGGATGACATTAATATGATGACATGGAGAACATAAAAAGTTATGTTAGAGGTCCTATTTGATAAATTTTTCTTGTGTATTTGATTTTCAGTTAAAATATGAAAAATTAGGCATAGGTCGAGATTTCAGGCCAGTCAGTCCTCTGGGCCAATCAAAGGAACATGCTAGCACACAACAAGGAAAGTGGGTTGATCTCCAACCTCACGATCAACATTGAAAAAATTTCCTAGTGGAGAAAAAGAAATGTAAAGCACCTGACCATATTAGAGCCTAGTGAGGGCTCTGAGTCATATTAGTGAAAGTTCTAACAGGGAAGCGCTCTTAAAGTTAGAAGATTTTTTGGCAGAGTATGCCATATTCGGTAGTTTAATCAAAGTTGGAGGAAAATTTATCCATAACTAAGTGGTGGTTGGTGAATTTGGTGAGAAATACTATAATTGGTGGTATATTTGGTAAATTTTTCCAAATCTGGTGGTGCACCAAATTTAGAAAAACTCTACTATAACCTGTAAATTCCATAATAGAAAATTTGGATAGTTTAACTTAGATTTTCTTACATATAAAAAAGAGAAGAGTTTGGAGACATTAATACCACATTTATAAGACTTGAATGAAGTGGTAGATGGAAAAAATATGGATTCATTCTAGCAAAAGAGCTAAACTTAAGTAAAAGTTCTAAAACTAGAAATATCAGCTCAATTTCTATATAAGCATAATCAAATTCACAAAAATAGAGAGTCAATATTTTTTCAAAGGTGGATGATATTGATGTCTCTATTGTACATGGTGGATTGATTAGTGATCAGAGATTGGTGAAGGTGATTTTATGGTGTTTGTGTGAATAATTAAGGAGGAATTTATTTGTTTTTATGAAAAGTAGTTCCCTTCATGATTTGAGTTTGAAAATGGTATGAAATATGAATCAATGAGGCCAAAGAAAGTAGCAACTTGAATATTAGGGGTTGTAGCTCCTTCCAACAGTGGCTGGTAAATAGTAAGGGGTTGTAGCTCCTTTCAGTAGTAGTTGAAAATATCAGGGGTAGTTGCTTCTTTTAGTAGTAGTTGATAAACTAGGGAGTTGTAGCTTCCTTCTGGTTGTCGCTAGAGAACTTTGTAAGAACAAGTTGAAGGTTTCCTTTCTGAAAGTAACTGAAGGAAAGTTTGTAGAATCTATGTGTGTTATTTAGACTTTCTATGTTAATTCTTGTGTTCTCATATGAATTGTTTCTGAATTGTTTATTGTTTTCCTAATATTCTTTACTAGTGAAATAGAGTTCTAGAATTCTCACAATATAGATTCACCCCCCACCCTCAGTATTATCTTGGTTTCTAATAGTTTCAATTGTTGCAAGTCGCCCAGATGCGGGTGACTGAAAGGTTCATCGGTACGAAGGAGGAGCACAAGGAGGGCAAGTGGCAGCCCACTAGCGCCAGCTGTAAATGTAATGGGCCGGAGCGCTGGCCTCGCACAAACATATTAATGGCAGCATTAACGATGCCCTCCCTGCAACTTGTTTTAGGCACGATGGCATCTAGTCTGATCTTCATTCCCGCTGCTCCTCCGCATGCCCTCAGCTCCATTAAGGCGGCAGTCCCTGGTGATTCTCCGAGCGATAGCTCTACTCCCTGCTTTCCTTCAGCTCTGGTTCATGGTGCTTATAGCCATAAGTGTGTTCCATTTCCTGTGTATGCAGAGTGTTCTTTCCTCAATCGCTTCCCCGCTATTCCCTCTCTGTTTGTCCATCTTTGTTGGGCCTCAAGCGCCATTACCATCCCGGGCATCCATTCGGCTCTGGTTCCTGGTGCTCACAGCCACAAGCATGCTTAGTCTCTATTATTCTCTATGTATTCGCCCCTTAGTTGATTCCCAGCCATCCCACCTTTTTTTGTCTGTCCTGCTCTTATCAATATGCCTAGAGAGAGGCTCAGAATGGGGTGCAGACGCGGCGGTTTAGGTGCTCGAGCCACCCACCAGCATTCCTCAACCACTTCGGACCCCTCATCAGATGCTTCGGAGTTTTGTTGCTACATTTATCCTGCTACCAGAAGTGGCAGGGGCAAGGGAAGGGGGCAAGCCAGAGTCGGAGTCTATGTGCATCACTCGCATCCGCATACTGCCCGTTTTCGCATTCCTTGTTCTCTAGGAAACTCATCCTTCATCGTTTCTGTGACAATTGAAATGTGTGAGAATGCTATGGGTTTGGGGGAGGTTCATCATGGGGTTACTGTGGAATAGATGTTGGCAAGTCAAAATGTCACCCAACGCCCAGTTACTGGAGGATTGCAAATTATGAACATTGAAGCCAATGTTGGCCTAAGCGTGCCAGTGAGAGGAGAACCTTCAAGCTCAGCGGCCCATCCTTCTGACTCCAAGGACTCAGACCAATTTGGGTGCTGAATCATAAAAGAACAACCATCAACCTTGGATGAAGATTGAACCAGTCAGCGTCTCTAGTTTTTTTTATCGGCTACCGAAGAAGAAGTTCAACTCCCTCTCGATTTACAATTTTCATGCTTGTTTTAGGTCTTTGTCAATTCTATATGTCAGAGTCTGTTCATGTTTATATTTATGTAGGAATCTGTCCAAGAGACAGCTATGCTCAAGTCAGTCCTATATCACTGTAGGGGTCAGTTTTTGAGTTTTTTGGAATGGTCACTATCCAGATTTGGAATATGATGTTCTCTGAAATTAAAAACTCTGATGTAAGTCATCGTGCCGGTTCTCTTGTCAGGACCTCAAGAGTTTTTTGCAAAAATGCCAACTCCATGGCTAGAATTCTCGAGGCATCTGCCTCTCTGTAATATTTTTGTATGAATATAGGAATAGACCAATTGAGAAAAAAAAAGTGTTGCAAGTCACATAAATTACTTGCAAAAATCGAATTTAAGGTTGTATATTGCTACGATTAGAAGAGTGAACAAGAGTGTAAAAGAAGAAATTTGTTATTAGAATGTTGAAGTATTTCCTTTAACGAATAAATGAATGGATCCAGTCTGAAAATGTTATGAAAGGGGCATCTATGGTGTAACTATTAGGGTTTGTTTCCTCCAACAAGATGGTTCATGCAAATAGATTTAAGAGGTTGGTTCCTACACATTAGGGATTGCTGTTTGTAAAATATTATGGAGTTGGTGCTTCCTTTAGGTTGGAACCTTTTGTGGTTTTATAGTTTTATGGGTTTCCACATAAAAAATTGTGTCTCATATGTGTGTTGTTTATTTATGGTGTTGTGTGTGAGTGATTAGTGATAATGTAACTAATCTTAAATATTCGTAAAACTTGCATAATAATAATTCAACCCCCTCTCAATATTCTCTAGGTTTCTAACATTGCAGTAGCAGGGGTATGGGTGGTGGCAGGAGTGTATCACATCCTCTTTTTCCTAGGAACGTAAGGGGGTCTCTTTTCATATCCTCAAATTTTTTTATGACTAGTTTGATGCTGATTATTTCAATATTTGAGCTTCCTTCCTAATATGGTGTTACAATGCTTGGCCCTTATTCCTCAATAGGCATTGGAAATTAATTTGTAGCCAAGGGTGTTACGTCAATGTATTCTTCCTCCTCCATAGTTACAGTAGGAAGAGTTAGAACAATGTTGGGCTCCTTTGGTGGAGTTGCAATCATTGGGGTTGCAATTGTTGTGTTGATTTAATCATTGTTAATTTGACTAAATTGCAACCATTAATTTTCAACCCATGGTAGGTTTGTCTATGTCAAAGCAATATGCATTGTCTGTGCTGATACACTTCAACTAAGAGAAAAAATAAAATATGGAAACAAATGTCGCTGAAATTAATTGTAGAAAGTAACAATCATGTAGAAAGCAAAAACATTCTACAGAAATGAAATCACATTTCATTTCACCAAGGAAAAGGTATGCAACACAGCATACCACTAAATAAGATGGTTGACTGAATATTATGCTCAAATCAATCTTGTGTGACAACATATGAAAAATCTAGAAATAGAAATAAACCCATTCTACAAATTACACGGCAATAGAAATAACTTCACACTTACTGAAAGCAACAATAGTTAATCTACCACTATGCTACTATTGTTTCTGCAATCCAGTCTAAAGAGGAGGGCCCTTCCTTCCTAATAGGGTGCAAGGATGGAATGTGAATTAGTTAAGGTCCCAACACCATGTCTGTAAAAACATCAACAATTCTATTCTTTGTATTAAAATGGTTATGAATTACAGAAGAAAAATGATGACAATGTCCCCCCTTGTTTACATGGAACTAAGTCTCCTTTATAAGATTTACATGCCCAAAATAAGAAACAAATAAATCATGAGAATCTCACAATTCTCATGCTAATCAATATCAAGAGAGAGAATATAAATCATTACAACATGTTCTAAATACAAGCCCTATTGTTGTTACATCATTTCTCAAAATAACAACCGCCTTGAATCCTTAGCCTCCCATAGATAATACAATCTTTATGACAACTGTCATTATCCTAGTTAGTTGCAGTGTAGTCAACATCCCACAGTGTAACAACAATTTGAAGGTGTAACAACAATTCGTGGTGTAAAAGCAATGGTTTGAAATAGCAAGTACTCAAACCCCCTTTATGAATTATCACATGGTTGTTCATCCTTTTGCCATGGACTTTGGAGAATCACCTGAAAGGGACATATCCAGAGAATTTTTTACATATTTTCCATGGCTAGCCATCAAAAATATATCACCTCATTCATGTTTAACAAAAATGGAAAAATAATATGCCATAACAAAAATGGATTCTTATAATCGAGAAAAAGGTAATTATGATATAAAGTACACAGGTTCAGAGGTGAAATGGTCAAGGATGGGGGGAGGAATTTTTCTAAAATATGCACAAAACTTGCACCCAACATCTCCCCCAAGTTGAAGCAATTGCATGTCCTAATGAAAAATACTTTAGAGTTTGTTTCTATACTTCATATGCAATTCTGTTAGATTACAGGCTTTAGCGGTGTCCTCCTGAGCAAACCAGTAGTCTTTAGTGGCTAGCAATTAATGTGGCCAAGATTCCTCCTCATAATCACATAGTTGACACTGAGGCTAGTACTCCTCCATTGGAAGCCAAATCAAAGGATACTTAAACTTGAGCCCTATCCAAAAGGTGCCCAATAGATCCAAAATCTAGGCATATTCTGGGACTCGTGCAAGAACAACCATGAAATTTTGAAAACCAAACAGGTCGCTCTCTTGTAGTCTTGCACTAAACGTATGGCACCCTGTTAGTGCACAACTCTTCATATGCACAAAATGGTTGAGGTAAAGCTTCACAATTCTTCTCTTGTAGATGGATGCCTATTCCCTCACATCCTGAACACTAAAAAATTTCCTAGAAGGTCATTTGAATTTTGAGGCCATACCCGGTTCAGGTCGAATCATTAATGTTGCCTTATCTTCATTCGCATCTGTTGAATTCATAGCCATGTGCCATTCTATCTGATCTTTTGTAAAAAAAATAAAGGAGAGCAACTGAAAATCACCCATGTAAGAAAAAGCACATGCAATCATGTGCATATTAGCATGTTCCAATAAAGACAAAACATATTCCAATCAAGTACCACATCCTCAGAGAAAAATTTGTAAGCCAGATTGTCAAGTTGGAGTATGTAATTGCAAAAGAGTAGGTAGTTGACATATTCACCAAACCCCTCCCAAGAGATGAATTTGAGCACTTAAAGAAAATATTGGGAGTAGTTCCCCTTACCTCCCTCCTGTAGATATTCCTCAAGAGGAAGAAAGGAAACCAACAAGCACTTAACATATTAATAGAAACATGTCCGATCTATAGGATCAACAAGACATGGGTAGCTAAGTTGCAAGGGGATCATATTGTGCTCTTTGTTATTGATGTCAAAGGGGGAGAAGTAAAACAAAGGGGGAGTAATACCCAAAGAGGGAGAAGTAAGAGAAATAAGAAGTAAATGATCCTTTTATGATTGTGTTTTCGATGTTGCCATCAATGCTAAAGGGGGAGAATGTTAGAAATATTTTTTCATTGATGCCAAATTGATGGCAAAGTCAATGATGGTAGCAAGAAGATTGATAAAGGAGAGGAGATTTTGGAACCATTTTTAGCATCACAGGTCATCTCATGTGAACTTATAAATACTCAGATGGATAGATCTCTAAAATAGATTTCCAATGGTATATCGAAGTTTGAAAAAGGCTTCTTGGATCAAAATGTTTTATAGGTCAAGGTTTAGACTTAAAGAGCTAAAAAGAGTCATAACAACCAATGTTCCAAGTTGGGCCTTGATACACTCTAACCCCCAACCGATTTGAGCCTTCAACATAGTTTTAGGTTAGGCCTTCAGGAGCTAGTATAGGTGCATAGCAATAAAATGAGCTCCAACCCCCAACCCCCAACCACGTGGGACCCTGTTGTGCCATCAAGCCTAGTCAAAGTTCGAGAGTAGAAGTAGGTCTGCAACAATAAAAATTATTTGACCTCGAGACCCCAATAAAATAAAATGCAATGAAAAATGGAGATCTAGGTCCCCTCTTCCACCATACAAGATAACAACATGAACCAACTAGTGGATGACACATGGTGCATTTTAATCTGCTCACAGAGGTGATGTGGAAAGATAAGTGGATCCATAGTGGAACATGATATCAATAGCTCAAAGGTTTGGGATGACATTAGAATTAGGCACAAGTGATATGGAAGTATGGACCAAGGACATCTGGCATGTTTATTTGAACTTTTTAAGTGGCCAAGTGGGCCAAATTTGAGTGACATGTGGCATCACCCAGGAACTGCCACATGGAAAGCATGACATTAATATCATGATGTGGGAGAACCTAAAAATTTAGGTCAAAGGTCATGTTCGTTCAATTTTTCTTGTGTATTTGTTTTTCAAGTAAAATAAGAAAAATTGGGCATAGGTCAAGATTTTGGGCCAATCAACCCTACTGGCCAATCAGGTCTCCAAGCCAATCATAGGCAAATGCTAGCACACAACAAGGAAAGTGGGTTGATCTTTGATCACCTGATCAACATTGAAAAAATTTCCTAGTGGAGAAAAAGAAATGTAAAGCACCTGACCACATTAGAGCCTAGTGAGGGCTCTGAGTCATATTAGTGAAAGTTCTAACAGGGAAGCACTCTTACAGTTAGAAGATTTTTTGGTAGAGTATGCCATATTCGATAGTTAATCAAAGTTGGAGTAATTTTTATCCATAACTAAGTGGTGGTTGGTGAATTTGGTGAAAAATACTATAATTGGTGGTATATTGGGTAAATTTTTCCAAATCTGGAGGTGCACCAAATTTAGAAAAACTCTACTATAACCTGTAAATTCCATAATAGAAAATTTGGACAGTTTAACTTAGATTTTCTTACATATACAAAAGAGAAGAGTTTGGAGACATTAATACCACATTTATAAGACTTGAACGAAATGGTAGATGGAAAAAATATGGATTCATTCTAGCAAAAGAGCTAAACTTAAGTAAAAATTCTAAAACTAGAAATATCAGCTCAATTTCTATATAAGCATAATCAAATTCACAAAAATAGAGAGTCAATATGTTTTTCAAAGGTGGATAATATTGATGTTTCTATTGTACATGGTGGATTGACTAGTGATCAGAGATTGGTAAAGGTGATTTTATGGTGTTTATGTGAATAATTAAGGAGGAATTTTTTTTTTTTTATGAAAGGTAGTTCCCTTCATGATTTGAGTTTAAAAATGGTATGAAATATGGATCAATGAGGTCAAAGCAAGTGGCAACTTGCAGATCAGGGGTTGTAGCTCCTTCCAATAATGGTTGGTAAATAGTTAGGGGTTGTAGCTCCTTTTAGTAGTAGTTGAAAATCTCAGGGGTAGTTACTTCTTTCAGTAGTAGTTGATAAACTAGGGAGTTGTAGCTTCCTTTTGGTTGTTGCCAGAGAACTTTGTAACAACAAGTTGAAGGTTGCTTTTGAGAAAGTAATTGAAGGAAAGTTTGTAGAATCAATGTGTGTTATTTAGACTTTTTGTGTTGATTCTTGTGTTCTCATATGAATTGTTTCTGAAGTGTTTATTGTGGTCTTAGTATTCTTTGCTAGTGAAATAAAGTTCTAAAATATTCACAATATATATTCACCCCCACCCTCAGTACTATCTTGGTTTCTAAGTGTTACAGGTCACATAACTTACTTGCAAAGATCAAATTTAAGGTTGTAAATTTCTAAGATTAGAAGAGTGAACACGAGTGTAAAAGAAGGACATTTGTTAATAGAATGTTGAAGTATTTTCTTTGATGAATAAATGAATGTATCCAGTCTGAAACTGTTATGAAAGGGACATCTATGGTGTAACTATTAGGGTTTATTTCCTCCAACAAGACAATTCATACAAACAGATTTAAAAGGTTGGTTCCTACACATTACGTTTGGTGTTTGTAAAAGATTAGGGAGTTGGTGCATCCTTTAGGTTGGAACCTTTTGTGCTTAAATTTCTAGCTTTATGGGTTTCCACATAAAAATTTGTGTCTCATATGTGTTTTTTTATCTATGGTGTTGTGTGGGAATGATTAGTGATAATGTAACTAATCTTAAAGATTGGTAAAAAATGCATAATAATAATTCACCAACCTCTCAATATTCTCTAGGTTTCTAACATTGGAGTAGCAGGGGTATGGGTGGTGGCAGGAGTGTATCACATCCTCTTTTTCCTGGGAACATAGGGAGCTCTCTTTTCATATCCTCCTATTTTGTTTGTGACTTGTTTATTGTTGATTATTTCAATATTCGGACTTATTTCTTCTATGGTGTTACAATGTTTGGCCCTTATTCCTCAATAGGCACTAGAAATTAATTTGTAGCCAAGCATGTTACGTTAATGTATTCTTCCTCCTCCATTGTTACAGGAGGAAGAGTTACAACAATGTCGAGCTTCTTTGGTAGAGTTGCAACCATTGAGGTTGCAATTGTTTTGTCGATTTAATCACTGTTAATTTGATTGAATCACAACCATTAATTGTCAACCCAGGGTAGGTTTGTCTATGTCAAAGGAGTATGCATTGTCTGTGCTGATACACTTCAACCAAGAGCAAAAATAAAACATAGAAACAAATTTCGCTAAACTTAATTGCAGAAAGTAACACTCATCTAGAAATCAAAAACATTCTATAGAAATGAAATCACACTTCATTTTACCAAGGAAAAGGTATGCCACACACCATACCACTAACTAAGACAACTGACTGAATATTATGCTCAAATCAATCCTGTGTGATAGCATATCAAAAATCTAGAAATAGAAATAAACCCATTCTACAAATTACATGGCGACGGAAATAACTTCACACTTAATGAAAGGAACAATAATTAATCTACCACTATGTTATTGTTGTTGTTGTAATCCCTGCTAAAGAGCCTCCTTCCTAATAGGGTGTAGGGATGAAATGTGAATTAGTTAAGGTCCCAACACCACTTATGTAAAAACATCAGCAATTCTATTCTCTGTATTAAAATAGTTATGAATTATAGAAGAAAAATGATGACAATGTGCCCCCTTATTTACATGGAACGCAGTCCCCTTTATAAGATTTACATTCCAAAAATAAAAAATAGATCAGTCATGAGAATCTCATGATTCTCATGCTGATAAATATCAAGAGAGAGAATAGAAATCATTGCAACAGGTTCTAAATATAAGGCCTATTGTCGTTGCATCATTTCTCAAAATCACAACTGCCTTGACTCCTTAGTCTCCCATAGATAACACAATCTTTATGACAGTTGTCCTATGGAATAGTACCCTCTATCCTAGTTAGTTGCGGTGTAGTCAACATCCCATGGTGTAACAATAATTTGAGGTGTGACAACAATTCGGGGTGTAATAGAAATGGTCTTAAATAGCAAGTACTCAAAACCCCTTTTTGAATTATCACATTGTTGTTCATCCTTTGGCCATGGACCTTGGAGCATCACCTGAAAGAAACATATCCAGAGAAATTTTTCCATATTTTCCATGGTTATCCATCAAAAAGATATCACCTCATTCATATTTGAAAAAAATGGAAAAATAATATGTCATAACAAAAATTGATTCTTATTACCGAGAAAAAGGTAATTATGATATAAATTCCACAGGTTCAAAGGTGAAATGGTCAAGGATGGGGGGCAAAATTTGTCTAAAATATGCACAAAACTTGCACCCAACATCTCCCCCAAGTTGAAGCAATTACATGTCCTCATGAAAAATACTTTAGAGCTTTTTGCTATACTTCATATGCAGTTATGTCAGATTATAGGTGTTAGCAATGTCCTCCTAAGTAGATCTGTAGCCTTGAGTTTCTAGCAGCTAAGGTGGCCAAGATTCCTCCTCATAATCAAAAAGTTGATGCTGAGGTTGGTGCTTCTCCACTGGAATCCAAATCAAAGGATACTTAAGCTTGAATACTATCTAGAAGGCACCCAATAGATCCAAAATCTGAGCATACTATGGGACCCATGCAACAACAACCATGAAATTTCGAAAACCAAATGGGTCGCTCTCCTGTAGTCTTCCACTACATGTTTATGGCACCCTGTTAGTGCACAACTCCTCATCTGCACAAAAAGGTTGAGGCATAGCTTCACAATTCTTCTCCTGTAGATGGATGTAAGTTCCCTCACATCCGGAACATTCAAAAATTTTCTAAAAGGTCATTTGAATTTTGTAACCATACCCGGTTCAGCCCAGATCATTAATGTTACCTTCTCTTCATTCATGTCTATTGAATTCATAGCCATGTGCCATTCTATCTTATTTTTCATAAAATAAATAAATGCACGCAACTGCAGATCTCCCATGTAAGAAAGAACACATGCAATCATGTGCGTACTAGCATGTTCCAATAAAGACAAAACATATTCCAATCAAGTACCACATCTTGAGAGAACAAGTTGTAAA
Organism: Pinus taeda; assembly: GCA_000404065.3. Taxonomy (NCBI): domain Eukaryota; kingdom Viridiplantae; phylum Streptophyta; class Pinopsida; order Pinales; family Pinaceae; genus Pinus; species Pinus taeda. The sequence continues at coordinate 16,331 of APFE031451437.1, forward strand.
TCAGATTGTCAAGTTGGAGTATGTACCTGTAAAAGAGTAAGTAGTTGACATATTCACCAAACCTCTCCCAAGTGATGAATTTGAGCACTTAACCCAAATATTGGGAGTAGTTCCCCTACCTCCCTCCAATAGATATTCCTCAAGAGGAAGAAAGGAAACCAACAAGCACTTAACATATTAATAGAAACATGTCAAGTCCATATGATCAACAAGACAGGGGTAGCTAAGTTGCAGAGGGAGCATATTGTGTTCTTTTTTAATGATGTCGAAGGGGGAGAAGTACAACAAAGGGGAAGTAATACCCAAAGAGAGAGAAGTAAGAGAAATAAGAAGTACATTTTTTTTATGATTGTTTTTTCGATGTCACCATCAATGCCAAAGGGGGAGAATGTTAGAAATAAGTTTTCACTGACACCAAACTAATGGAAAAGTCAAAGATGGTAGTAGCCAGATTAATAAAGGAGCATAGACTTTGGAACCATTTTTAGTGTCACAAATCATCTCATGTGCACTTAAAACTACTCATGTGGATAGATCTCTAAAAGAGCTTTCCAATGGTATATTGAAGTTTGAAAGTGGCTTCTTGGATCAAAAGTTATTATAGGTCAAATTTTAGACTTAAAGAGTTAAAAAGAGTCATAACAATCAATGTTCCAAGTTGGGCCTTGATACACTCTAACCCACAATCGAGTCAACCCTTCAACCTAGTTGGAGGTTTTGCCTTCACGAGCTATTACAAGTGCACAACAAGAAAATGAGCTCTGACCCCCGACAACCAACCACGTGGGACACTGTTGGGCCATCAAGCATAGTCAAAGTTCAAGAGCAGAAGTAGGTGTGCAACAATATAAATTATCTAACCTTCGTTCACTAAACTATTCTGGTTTCATTTTATTTTTATAAATAAATGCAATGAAAAATTGAGGTCTCAGTCCCCTCTTCCACCGTACAAGATAACAAAATAAACCAACTAGCAGATGACACATGGTGCATTTTGATTGGCTCACAGAGGTGATGTGGAAGGACAAGTGGAGCCATAGTGGAACTTGATATCAATGGCTCAAAGGTTTGGGATGAAATTAGAATGAAGTAAGCACAAGTGACATGGAAGTATGGACCAAGGACATGTGGAATGTTGATTTGGACCTTTTGAGTGGCCAAGTGGGCCAAATTTGAGTGACATGTGGCACCATCCAGGAACTACCACATGGCAAGGATGACATCAACGGGATGACATTAATATGATGACATGGGAGAACCTAAAACGTTAGGTTAGAGGTTATGTTCAATAATTTTTTCTTGTGTATTTTTTTCAGTTAAAATATGAAAAATTGAGCATATGTTGGGATTTTGGGGCAGTCAGCCTTCCGAGCTAATCAGGTCTCTAAGCCAATCAAAGGAAAATGCTAACACATGACAAGGAAAGTGGGTTGATCTCCAACCTCCTGATCAACATTTAAAAAATTTCACAGTGGAGAACAAAACATGTAAAACACTTGACCACATTAGAGCCTAGTTAGGGCTCCGGGTCATATTCGTGAAAGTTCTAACAGGGAAGCGCTCTTGCAGTTAGCATATTTTTTGGTAGAGTATGTCATATTCGGTAGTTTAATAAAAGTTAGACGAAATTTTGTCAATAAATAAGTCATAGTTGGTGAATTTGGTGAAAATTACTATAATTGGCGATATATTTGGTAGATTTTTCCAAATCTAGTGGTGCACAAAATTTAGAAAAACTCTACTATAACCTGGAAATTATGTAATTTAAAATTTGGAGAGCTTAACTTAGATTTTATTACATAGAAAAAAGAGAAAAGTTTGAAGGCATTAATACCACATTCAGAAGAATTGAACGAAGTGGTAGATGAGAAAAATATGGATTCATTCTAGCAAAAGAACTAAACTTAACTAAAAGTTCTAAAACTAAAATTATCAGCTCAATTTCTGTATAAGCATAATCAAATTCACAAGAAGAGAAATCAATATGTTTTTCAAAGGTGGATGATATTGATGTTTCTAGTGTATATTGTGGATTGGTTAGTGATTAGAGATTGGTGAAGATGATTTTATGGTGCTTGAGTGAATAATTAAGAAGGAAATTTTTTTTATGAAAGATAGTTCCCTTCATGATTTGAGTTTGAAAATGGTATGAAAGATCAGTCAATGAGTTCAAAGGAAGAGGCAACCTTTAGATCAGGGGTTGTAGCTCATTCCAATAATGGTTGGTAAATAGTAAGGGGTTGTCTCTCCTTTTAGTAGTAGTTGAAAATCTCAAGGGTAGTTGCTTCTTTTAGTAGTAGCTAATAAACTAGGGAGTTGTAGCTTCCTTCTAGTTGTTGCTAGAGAACTTTGTAAAAACAAGTTCAAGGTTGCCTTTATGAAAGTAATCGAAGGAAAGTTTGAAGAATCTATGTGTGTTATTTAGACTTTTTATGTTTTTTCTTGTATTCTCCAATGAATTGTTTCTGAAGTGTTTATTGGTGTCCTAGTATTCTTTACTAATGAAATGAAGTTCTAAAATTCCCACAATATTGGTTCACCCACCACCCTAAGTATTATCTTGGTTTCTAATAGTTTCAAGTGTTGTAGGTGTTAGTTCCATTCTTCGTAGCTTGTCACCAGGGATCAACATGAGCTCTTACTATGTCTGGTTTTGTTAGATGTTTTGCACATGATTTTCAGCACAAAACATGTCACAAGTGTGTCCATCAGAAAAATCTCAGAAAAATATTTCCAATGGTATATCACACTCCCATAACCAGCTCCCGAATTAGAAGATATGATCGAAATGAATGAGTGATTCTTGGTTATGCATGTTTTGAGCTCAGTCGTTGCACACAATGACAAGTTTAGTACAAAATCAGTTTGTGAAATAATGATAAGAAATTTTTCAACAGTGAAAGAGTTTTTTTTCATGACATACTGAATAAAAAAACCCTCCTTCAATTTATGCACAAGTGCTACTATGTGGGAGATATACAATGATAATTGGAGCTTACATTAAAACAAAGCAAAATTTTCATATTTTTTACTGTTTTAGTCATTTTAGTGCGGGGCCATTTTACAACAGATCGAAAGTAATTTTGAAAAACCCAAGGATATTTTTGTTAACCATGAGCCATATAACAAAAGCCTCTTTCATTTTATTCACAGGTGTCACGATTTGGAATATGTGACTAGATCTTTACAACTCATTTTCACATATTTAAATTTTTAATGATTTTCTCTTTTTGAGATGCTTTTGTGGAACATATTGTGAGAAACTGGAAACGAATTTCCCAAATTTGAGAGTGGGTTTTCTCACACATAAAATTATCTACAAAAACCTCTTTTGGTTTTGTAACAGATGCTATGGTTTAGGAGATACGAGTTCATCTGCAACACCTATTTTCATAAATTCAGCCCAATTTAATGTAACTGATTCTATTTTGAAGAAAATGGTTGAGCTCAATTCCCTTAGTACAAGGATGAGAAAATGTATATATTTTATGAATTTCATAGTGTAGGGGCTGGATTTTGGCAGAGGGTTGGACTTTTTGGAAAGCTTGGAGCTTCATTGAATAGTCATTTCAGCAATTTGACAAAGGAATAGACCAAAGTTTGCAACACTTTATGGTATTCTTGTGGCATCTCGATTTGGTATTGTGTTTCCTTCTATAATTTTAAATTTACATGTGCTTTATGTATTCCATCATCTCTCTTTGCTTCATCTTAACTAAATCAAACAAGGATAAAGGTAGAATCCATTGATTTGCAGTGCTCTACCTAGGGTTTGTTTAGTTATTTATGTTTTCAGCTGTTTGAAGAGGATCCCTAAGACTTTCTTGCCCTCTTCAACTCCTCACCAGGCTAAAATCTCTCCATATCACTCAATTTTAAGTACCAAACCACTTTCCTACGTCGCCCCATAGAGATCTCTGCAAATTGAGCCTCATTCCCCAGACCCAAATCTGCCTTTCACATTTGAGCCAACAAAACATCATCAAATTCAATCAAGCTCTTCTGAACACATACCTAGCCTAAGATCAGTATTCACATCAGTCATCTCAAGCCTCATTGATCATATTTTGCTGAGATTGACAAAGAGAGATCCCTCTCCTGACTTGGTAGGGCTAGCTACCAGGTTAAGCGTAGTTTGATGTTATCCTAGATCCTACCTTTCGCAGCTTGAGTAGATTTAGGCCCTAACATAGTGGCAACCATACTGGGGAAGAGATTGTTTGTTTGTTAGTGTTCTTCATTTTATAAACTACAAATGGAGCCTAGACTTATGCCAGGTAGCCTTTGAAGTGCACATTGCTTTGTGAGTGCATAAGTAGATAAAGGTGGCTTCAGTCAATCTCCGGCCTAGTCTTATAAACAGAACATCTATCTTGAAAATTTCCCCAGTACATGTATCAAGTTAGATCTGATTATTGATGGTGGACAACAATCAGACACATATGAAGGCTGAAACATTCACCAGGCGACTCCAACTCAAACTAGAGATTCCAATGCTCACTGATCCATTCATGCACTAAAATAAAATGGTAGGGTATGTGGAAAATCTTGTGTTTTGTGAAGTTTTAAAAGAAGTTAGAGATCAGCTAGTGGATATTGAAATTGATGAAGTATTTTTCATTGCCATGCTTCAATTTTTGAGATCTCTGAAGTTTCCTCCTAACGCTAAAACTAGTTTCTTTGAGTTAGTTGTTGAAAATTTTGAGAAAAAGATTCAGTATTTAAATGATCAGATCCAATCATATGAATTATGAGATCCCAAAATGTTCTTGGAAACTCTCCCTCCTTCAAAACAAGAAACAAAATAGAGCTACCCGTGGATACTTGCATTGACAGGTTGCAGCTAGAAGCATGTATTGAGGAGTTGGGGTAGCAAACAGAGTCTGGTTTTTCGATCCTATTGCAACATACATGGAAATTTTTTTCAGTTTGAATGATAGATCAAATTGTCTTTTACATGACCAAACTTGTTATGTGCATATATGGCTGTCAACATTTACATTTGTGTCCTAGTTGAAGCACTTTCAAGCAGCATTCTTGTCACAATTACTTGATTGGTTGATCTGGCATTACAACATTACTTGATCTATAAATTTTGCAGCAAAGCGGGTTAGATTTGTACATAAATAAGCTGCCTGAGGTAGCATTTTAGTTTTCGGTATTTTTTTATGTACAGGTTGCAGTATGTATATGTTTTTGGATTGGTATGAGTTGTTTTTGGGTTTGTAGTTGTTTTACCATCCATGCCCAATGGATGAGGCACTTGGTCTATGGTGTTCTTAACACCTCCAATGAACTTCCATCCCCAATGGAGCCAATATTAGTTACAGTCTTCACAGCCTGTCACCGGGGATCAAAATGAGCTCTTACTATGTCTGGTTTTGTTAGATGTTTTGCACATGATGTTCAACACAAAACATGTCACAAGTGTGTCCATTAGAAGAAGCTCAGAAAAATATTTCCAACGGTATATCACACTTCCGTAACCGGCTCCCAAATTAGAAGATATGATCGAAATGAATGAGTGATTCTTGGTTATGCATGTTTTGAGATCAGTTGTTGCACACAATGACAAGTTTAGTACAAAATCAGTTTGTGAAATGATGGTAAGGAATTTTTCAAAAGTGAAAGAGTATTTTGCTCATCACATACCAAATAACAAAAACCTCCTTCATTTTATGCATGGGTGCTACTATGTGGGAGATATACAGTGATATTTGGAGCTTACATTAAAACAAAGCAAAATTTTCATATTTTTTACTGTTTTAGTCATTTTAGTGCGGGGCCATTTTACAACAGATGGAAAGTAATTTTGTGAAACCCAAGGAGTTTTTTTTAACAACAAGCCATATAATAAAAACCTCTTTCAGTTTATTCACAGGTGTCACGAATTGGGATATGTGACTAGATCTTTACAACTCATTTTCACATATTTAAATTTTTAATGGTTTTCTGTTTTAGAGATGATTTTGTGGAACAGATTGTGAGAAACTGGAAATGCATTTCCCAAATTTGAGAGCGGTTTTTCTCCAACATGACCCTATCTACAGAAACCTCTTTCAAGTTTGTAAAATATGTTATGGTTTAGGAGATACGAGTTCATCTTCAACACCTATTTTCATAAATTCAGCCCGAGTTTAATGTAACTAATTCTATTTTGAAGAAAATGGTTGAGCTCAATTCCCTTAGTACAAAGATGATAAAATGTATATATTTTATGAATTTCATAGTGTAGGGGTTTGATTTTTGCGTAGGGTTCGACTTTTGGGAAAGCTTGGAGCTTCAATGTATACTCATTTCAGCAGTTTGGCAAAGGAATAGACCATGGTTTGCAACACTTTATGGGATTCTTGTGGCATCTTGATTTGGTAATTGTGTTTCCTTCTATAATTGTAAATTTACATGTGTTTTATGTATGCCATAATCTCTCTTTGCGTCATATTAACTAAATCAATCAAGTATAAAGGTAGAATTCATTTATTTTCAGTGCTCTACCTAGCGTTTGTTTAGTTATTTATGTTTTTCAACTATTTGAAGAGGATCCCTAATACTTTCTTGCCCTCTTCAACTCCTCACAAGTCTAAAATCTCTCCATATCACTCAATTTGAAGTACCAATCCATTTTCCTACCTCGCCCCATAGATATCTCTGCAAAACTGAGCCTCATTCCCCGGACCCAAATCCGCCTTTCACATTTGAGCCAACAAAACATCATCAAATTCAATCAAACTCTTATGAACACATACATAGCCTAAGATCACTATTCACATCAGTCATCTCAAGCCTCATTGATCATATTTTTCTAAGATTGACAACGAGAGAGCCCTCTCCTGACCTAGTAGGGCTAGCTACCATGTTAAGCATGGTTTGATGTTATCCTAGATCCTACCTTTCTTAGCCTGAGGTAGATTTAGGCCCTAATAGCAGGTCACATAACTTACTTGCAAAGATCGAATTTAAGGTTGTGTATTGCTAATATTAGAAGAGTGAACAAGAGTGTAAAATAAGGACATTTGTTATTAGAATGTTGAAGTATTTCCTTTGATGAATAAATGAATGGATCCAATTTGAAAATGTTATGAAAGGTACATCTATGATGTAACTATTAGGATTTATTTCCTCCAATATGATGGTTCATGTAAACATATTTAAGAGGTTGGTTCCTACACACTAGTGATTGGTTTCTGTAAAATATTAGGAATTTCGTTCTTCCATTAGGTTGGAACCTTTTGTGGTTTTCTAGCTTTATGGGTTTCCACGTAAAAATTTGTGTCTCATATGTGTGTTTTTTTATTTATGGTGTTGTCTGTGAATGATTAGTGATAATGTAACTAATCTTAAAGATTGGTAAAAATTGCATAATAATAATTCACCCCCCTCTCAATATTCTCTAGGTTTCTAACATTGGATTAGTAGAGGTACGGGCGGTGGCAGGAGTGTATCATGTCCTCTTTTTCCTGGGAACATAGGGCGGTCTCTTTTCATATCCTCACATTTTGTTTGTGACTACTTTATTGCTGATTATTTCAATATTCGAGCTTCTTTCCTTCTATGGTGTTACAATTCCTGGCCCTTATTCCTCAATAGGAACTGGAAATTAATTTGTAGTCAAGGGTGTTACGTCAATGTATTCTTCCTCCTCCATAGTTACAGTAGGAAGAGTTACAACAATGTCGGGCTCCTTTGGCAGAGTTGCAAACATTGGGGTTGCAATTGTTGTGTCAATTTAATCACTATAAATTTGACTGAATCACAACCATTAATTGTCAACCCAGGGTAGGTCTATCTATGTCAAAGGAGTATGCATTGTCTATGCTGATACACTTCAACCAAGACTAAAAATAAAATACAAAAACAGATGTTGCTAAACTTAATTGTAAAAAGTAACACTCATGTAGAAATCAAAAACATTCTATAGAAATGAAATCACACTTCATTTTACCAAGGAAAAGGCGCTCCACACACCATACCACTAACTAAGACGACTAACTGAATATTATGCTCAAATCAATCCTGTGTGATAGCATATCAAAAAATCTAGAAACAAAAATAAACCCATTATGCAAATTAAACGAAAATAGAAACAACTTCACACTGACTGAAAGGAAAGATAATTAATCTACCACTATGGTATTGTTGTTACTTCAATCCTTGCTAAAGAGGAGGGCCCTTCCTTCCTAATAGGGGGCAGGGATGGAATGTGAATTAGTTAAAGTCCCAACACCACATCTGTAAAAACATTAGTAATTCTATTCTTTGTATTAAAATGGTTATGAATTATGGAAGAAAAATGATGACAATGTGCCTCCTTGTTTACATAGAACTGAGTCCCCTTTATAAGATTTACATGCCCAAAATAAGAAACAGATCAGTCATGAGAATCTCACGATTCTCATGCCAATCAATATCAAGAGAGAGAATAGAAATAATTACAACAGTTTCTAAATACAAGGCCTATTGTTGTTACATCATTTCTCAAAATCACAACTACCTTGACTTCTTAGCCTCCCATAGATAATACAATCTTTATGACAACTATCATGTGGAATAGTACCCACTATCATAGTTAGTTGCGATGTAGTCAACATCCCATGGTGTAACAACAATTTGAGGTGTAACAACAATTCGAGGTGTAATAGAAATGGTCTGAAATAGTAAGTACTCAAACCCCTTTGTGAATTATCACACCATTGTTCATCCTTTGTCCATGGACTTTGGAGCATCGCCTAAAAGAAACATATCCTAAGAAATTTTTCCATATTTTCCATGGTTAGCCATCAAAAAGATATCCACTCATTTATATTTGACAAAAATGGAAAATTAATAAGTCATAACAAAAATGGATTCTTGTAACCAAGAAAAAGTTAATTATGATATAAACTCCACAAGTTCAGAGGTGAAATGGTCAAGGATGGGGTTGGGGGGGGGGCAATTTTTCTAAAATATGCACAAAACATGCACCCAACTTCTTCCCCATGTTGATGAAATTGCATGTCCTCATGCAAAATACTTTACAACCTGCTGCTATACTTCATATGCAGTTCTGTCAGATTACAGGCATTAGTGGTGTCCTCCTGAGCAGACCTGTACCTTGAGTGGCTAGCAACTAAAGTGGCCAATATTCCTCCTCATAATCGCACAACTGATACTGAGGCTAGTACTCCTCCACTAGAAGCCAAATCAAAGGATACTTAAACTTGAGCCATATCCAGAAGGTGCCCAATAGATACAATATCTTAGCACACTTTATGTCCCGTGAAACAAAAACCACAAAATTTTGAAAACCAAATGGTTCACTCTCCTGTATTCTTGCACTACACGTTTATGGGACTCTGTTACTACATGACTCTTCATCTGCACAAAAATGTTGAAGCAGAGTTTCACAATTCTTCTCTTATATAGGGATGTCTATTCCCTCACATCTGGAACACTCAAAAATTTCCTAAAAGGTCATTTGAATTTTGCGGCCATACCCGGTTCAGCCTAGATCATTAAGGTTTCCTTCTCTTCATTCGCGCCTATTGAATTCATAGCCATGTTCCATTCTATCTTATTCTTCATTAAAGAAATAAAGGCATGCAATTGCAGATCTCCCATGTAAGAAAGAACACACACAATCATATGTGTACTAGCATGTTCCAATAAAGACAAAGCATATTCCAATCAAGTACCACATCCTGAGAGAACAAGTTGCAAATTGGATTGTCAAGTTGGACTATGTACCTGCAAAAGAGTAGGTAGTTGACATATTCACCAAACCTCTCCCAAGTGATGAATTTGAGCACTTAACCTAAATACTGGGAGTAGTTCCCCTTACCTCCCTCCAATATATATTCCTCAAGAGGAAGAAAGGAAACCAACAAGCACTTAACATATTAATAGAAACATGTCAAGTCCATATGATCAACAATACAGGGGTAGCTAAGTTGTAGGGGAAGCATATTGTGTTCTTTTTTAATGATGTCAAAGGGGGAGTAATAACCAAAGAGAGAGAAGTAAGAGAAATAAGAAGTACATGTTTTTTTTATGATTTTTTTTTCAATGTCACCATCGATGCCAAAGGGGGAGAATGTTAGAAATAAGTTTTCATTGATGCCAAATTGATGGACAAGTCAAAGATGGTAGCAGGCAGATTGATAAAGGAGCATAGACTTTGGAACAATTTTTAGTGTCAAAAATCATCTCAAGTGCACTTAGAAACTACTCATGTGGATATATCTCTAAGAGATCTTTCCAATGGTATATTGAAGTTTGAAAATGTCTTCTTGGATCAAAATTTATTACAGGTCAAAGTTTAGACTTAAAGAGCTGAAAAGAGTCATAACAATCAATGTTCCAAGTTGGGCCTTGAGATACTCTAACCCACAACCGAGTTGCCCCTTCAACCTAGTTGGAGGTTTGGCCTTCACGAGCTATTATAGGTGCACAACAAGAAAATGAGCTCTGACCCATGACCCCCAACCACGTGGGACCCTGTTGGGCCATCAAGCCTAGTCAAAGTTCGAGAGCAAAAGTAGGTGTGCAACAATGGAAATTATCTGACCGCGGGTCCCCAAACTATTCTGGTTTCATTTTATTTTTATAAATAAATGCAATGAAAAATTGAGGTCTTAGTCCCCTCTTCCATCGTACAAGATATCAAAATAAACCAACTAGCGGATGACACATGGTGCATTTTGATTGGCTCATAGAGATGATGTGGAAGGACAGGTGGAGCCATAGTGGAACTTGATACCAATGGCTCAAAGGTTTGGGATGACATTAGAATGAAGTAAGCACAAGTGACATGGAAGTATGGACCAAGGACATGTGGCATGTTGATTTGGACCTTTTGAGTGGCTAAGTGGACCAAATTTGAGTGACATGTAGCACCACCCAAGAACTACCACATGGCAAGGATGATATCATGGAAATCACATGCATAAAAAATGTCCAAAAAGGTCTAGGTAGAATTACCCAAATACGATCTATTTTCATAGACCACCTTCAACTAAAACAAGAAAAATTGTTCCCACAGAAAAACTGGGTAGGACAGAGAGGGTCTTATACACCCTAACAAATTTACGGCAAGTTCATGCAGCTTGTGTTTATCAATTGTTAAATCTTGAACCTGTTGCTACAACTGCTCTACTTTCTTTTTTCATTGCTGCTCTTTTCCCCATATTTGCCATTTTTCTGCCAATTCTTTCTCAACCCATTTTTCCTTGAGCGAGTTTACTACTTTCTAGTGTGCCTCCAGTGAGATCACTCCTTCATGCAACAAGAGTGCCTGTTGTTTCCACTTTTGCAACACTAACGTCAATAAAAATTTCTTCGAACACCATCCTGATTCAGGACCCTATGTTCCCTCACATGCAATATCACTTGGGGTTGTAACAAAATCCATAGTATTGAGTTGCCCCATTTCGACTACTCGTTCTTGTGTAACAACAATGTCATTAATGGGTTCTTGTGTAGCAACCTCTTCTTTTCATCCTTGGGTAGCTTCTTCCTCTACTACTAGTTCTTTTGTAACATCAGTGTCATCAACATATTCTTGTCTATCAACTCCTGGGTTGCTACCCGTTGGATGCTCCATTTCACTTCTTGTTTCTTGTGTATCAACAACATCGTCAACGGTTTCTTATGTAACAACTTCCCCGGGTTCAGTCTGAGTTTCCATCGAGATGGTACTTGTAACACAAACGTTGCATCTAGTTTCTACTAGGTTTATGGTGCATGCCGCACACACAGGACCACGTGCAGAAGTCAACCCTCATTTTTTCCACTACTTTTGCCAAGGTATCCAGGCTTGGGACCCTTACTTCTTCTCTACTTCCTTCTAATTGTTGCATTAATTTTTCATTTTCTTCTTCTAATTTTTTTATTTTAAGTAGCAAAAACTAAGTTTCGTCCTTACCTGGCATAGGGTCTTCTTCCAGATGGGTTTTTTCCCCTTCTTTCTACTTCCTTGTGTCCTTTCTCGATTCTTTGTTGGATGAAGGTGAAGGTTTCGGCCATGAGCTGAATTTTACCCTTTTCTTCAATATCCTGTCATCTATTTACTTATTCAATGATCTTTTCTCGATCCTACTCTCTGAGGATTGGCCTCATTCTCCAACCTCCCTTGCTTCCTTTGGGGTGTCAGGGATTTCAGTTCACCTCTTGCCAAAGGTCCTTGTCTTGTTACTCATGAATTCTTCCCAGCTTCTTCCTTGTCATTCCAATGTGTCTAATATGATCAATTTAATAAGACCTTGATTGGCGACACAACTTTCTGGGTGTGCAACAATTTTTACAACCACAAACATGTGCCTGATTTTTTCTAATAAGAAATATGGAAGGTTAACCAATTGTCTGTGCTGCAAGTGGTTTAGCAGTGAAAAATGGTTGTTGAACATGATCATTGCCCTTCCTTCACAGGTAATGTGCTTGATAATGTACAGGGAAACAACGCCCCATAGTTGAGGGAGTGACGATCTATCAATTCCCCTACCCTTCTTCTCAAATTTTTCCTCTCCTCGAAGGAATTATGCCTTAAGAGAGGTATCGTTTCTTTTTCCGCAGAACCATTGTTTCCCCACAATCTGTAGTGATGTCGCATGGCCAATCACTTCTTCTATCACTTCTAGTTTTAACCCCCGAGCTTATGTCTAGTTTCTATGCAAGTTCCGAGCGAATTCAATGGCCATTGACTCCTCTGATCCCTTGATCCATTCAAAAAATTTGAACCAGCCCACTTCCTTAAATAACTAGTATGCCTTAGGGAAATTATCCAATGCTTCAGTAAAATTGGGCTCTTGTCAGCCTGTTGCTCCTCCCATCTCTAACCCAACACTTTGTATTCTGCTCATGCTCTAGGAATTTTGGAATGAAGGTGCAATTCTTCATTGAGGTTGATGTTAGGGAAGTGAAATAGGACATAAAATGAGGATTTAAGGTTAGGGAGGATCGTACAACACATGATATGGTTTCATTATTGCTCTAGATCATGGATATCTCACATTAAAAGTGTTTTAATTCTTAGCATGATTGAAATAAAGGGATAATGATGACAAAGTTTTAATAATGATTACCGGCTTTAAATTCGAGATCATAGATTATGAAATGATTTTTCCTTTCCCCCGAGTTTAATGTGAGGTCCATCCTCGGTCTTCTAAAGGTATACCATATTAATTTCCATGATTGTTAAATAGAGGGCAGAAGTGATATACCTTTGTATGGCGTACCTAACATGATGTGGCAAGAAAGGATTGGTAACAAGGATCAGTGATATTATTAATTCCAAGGATGATGTGTTGGTTGTATGAATTTCTCCCACAGCATAACACTAATGAATACTCTCCCTTTTTTATATTGTGGCTGATGATTTCACTGATGTGACTGCTTACAGATTGGTAGTTGTTACACATGTAGCAGTAGACCCAATTCAGTTGTTTCTTATTTACATGATTCTTTAAAATAATTAAAAAAATATTTTACAAACATATTCTAATAGAACCTGTAACAACATAAAAAATAGAATATGCATGAGTTACATAATGTTGTTATAGAGGAAAAAAAAAGTGCAACAACTGCCACAGAGTGCTTTTCACGGTCAAATTTTTATTTATATGTTTTTATTTCCCTCTTTTTTCTTTTCTTTTTTTCTTTATTTATTGTTGGGTGTAAAAACTTCCAACAAAGTTGGTTTTCGGTTGTTACACTTATTAGGGAATTAAGAAATTAGAATCATAGGGGAATTATCCCCTGCCTTCATAATCTGAAAGTCGAAATTTGTGACATTGTTTATGAATGATTCCTTTTAAGCAGGTTTGTGATATAGTCAAAGAAGGTGCCCATTAGCAAACAATGGTGTCCTGGCACTATCAATGGTGTAAAAACTGCCAACAAAAGTTTGTTTTTAGTTGTTACACTTATTAGATAATTAAGAAATTATAATCACAGGGGAATTATCCCCTGCCTTCGAAATCTAAAAGTCAAAATCTGTGGAAGTGTTGATGAATGATTCCTTTTTAGCAGGTTTGTGATATAGTTGAAGACGGTGCCCATTAACAAACAATGGTGTCCTAGCACTGTCAATGGTTATTAAATTTACAATCCCATAGTCGAAGACTATGTCAACTTCATTAGGACCAATCCACCTGGTGTAGAGCTTCCCTTTAAAATCCTTAAATCTTGAATCATATAGTAGAGCTCAATCTCCTTTTTGAAATTTCTTTTCTTTAATGAATTTGTGATGCCACTTAGCTCGTTGCTGATGGACAATGTTTATTTTTTGAATGGAAGCTAACCATTTCTCATCTATTTCATTAAGCTGATTCAACCATTATTTCTTTGTTGTTTCCATATCCAAATTTACTTGTTGTGTTGTTCTTAATGTCTTACTTTCAAATTCTATTGGAAACAAAGGATTTCTACCATACACTAATTCATATGGTGAGAACTATGTAGTATTCCTCCATGTAGTCTAGTATGCTCATAGTGCTTCTGGAAGTTTATCAACCCAATTTCTTCAATGACTAGCTATGATCTTGGTAAGAATGCCCTCAACAACCTTGTTGGTGCTTTCTACTTGGCCATTTTCTTGTGAATGATAAGGCAAAGTAATTCTATGACATATTTTTTATTTCTCAACCAAGTTTTGAATCAAATGAGATGTAAAATGGGATCCTACATCTGTCACTATTTCTCTAAGTACTCTAAAGTGAACAAAAATATCTTCAAACAAGAAGTATGAAACAACATGCTCTGTAGCTCTGGTTAATGCTTTTTCCTCAACCTATTTTGTGACATAGTTTGTGTAGACCAGAATATTGAATTTCTACAGAGATGATGGGTTACCTAATCCTACAAAATCTAGGTCCCATTTATCAAATGGTTCTAAAACTATTTGAGGTTGCAACGACATCTCATATAATTCGAGTGGTTGACCCATCCTTGGGCAGATGTCACCTCACTTCATGAATTTTCTTAGCATCCTGGAATATTGTGGGCCAATAGTATCCTATTAAGATCACCTTGTATCATGTTCTCTTATTTGCAAAGTATCCTCCATAAGGTTCCTCATGACAAGCTCGAAGGATATCAAAAATTTCATCCTCCCTTACACAATGCCTGATCTAATGGTCTAGCCCAATGTGATAGAGATTTCTTTTTATCCATGAGTTTCAAACACTTTTCTAAACAATCCTTTTCTCTTCCTAGTAGGATAGTTGTTGGGGGACTTTTCCTACAACAAGATAATTAGCTATGTCTACATACCATGCTTTCACTACCAAAATTCAACCTAGAAAGAAAATCATCCACCACATTATCTTTCCCAGGTTTATCTAGGATAGTTATATCAAATTCTTGTAATAGCAATAATCACTATGTAATCCTACCATTAGTGATTGTTTTGTTCATCTAAAAATGAAATGTAGAGTGGTCAATGTGTACAAACACATGATATTTTGTGATGTAGTGCCAAAATTTATTGATGGCATACACTATTGCAAGAAATTCCTTCTTGGTCACTGTGTAATTGAGTTTAGCTGGATTCAAGTTTTTTTTATATATTAAATTGTATATGGTTTCTTGTCCTCCAGTTGGCCCAAAACATCTCCCACAACCATATCAGATGCGTCCGTAGCTATATAGAATGACATATTCCAGTTCGGACCCCGCAAAACAAGAGTTGTTGATACACAGTCTTTTAATTTCATAAAGGCCTGCTCACATTTTCCTATCCATACAAACTCTACATATTTCATAAGTAAAGAATATAAAGGAAATGCAATATTTGAAATTTTTTCTATAAACCTCCTATAGTACCCTACATGACCCAAGAGACTACGTACCTCTTTCTGTGTCTTGGGGATTGGGATTTTCAATATTACCTCCATCTTAGCAGGGTCCACTTTAATCCCGTCAACTGAAATAAGATGTCTCGACATGATCCCTTCTTTCATCATCATGTGACATTTATCTATACTCAAAGAAACATTGTTTTGTTCACATCGTTCTAATACTTTTTCCAAATTAACTAATTTTGTTTCAAAGGCATCCCCATAGAGTGTAAATTCATCCATGAAAATTTCTACACAACCATTCAAAAGATCCGAGAAAATTCCCAGTATCACCCTTTGGAAAGTTGTTGGTGTGTTAAAGAGTCCAAAAGGAAGAACCCTGTATGCGAAAGTTCCCCAAGGGCAAGTAAAGGTTGTTTTATCTTGGTCTTTTAGGATAATTTGTATTTGGTTGTAGCCACTAAATCCATCTAAGAATGAGAAAAAATTATTTCTGAACAGGGTATCAAGGACTTGGTTTATAAATGGCAAGGGGAAATGGTCCTTCTAAGTGGCTTTGTTATGTTCTCAATAATCCACATAGACCCTCCACTTGCCATTCTTTTTAGGGACAATGACAAGCGGAGATACCCATTGACTATCACAAATGGGATAAATGATGTTGGCATTCAGGAGTTTCTGCAATTATTCTTTTACTCTTCTTTTACTACCTCCTTTAATGCAAGGTTCATGCATCGTTGTGGTTGTCTCACTGGATTGCAACCATCCTTCCAATACATGTGGTAAGTGCATAGGCTGGGATGGATACCCTTCATATATGTATAATCCCATGCAAACACCTTTGTGTATTTTTGTAATAGTTCTAACAGCAATCTGTTATGCTCAGCAGTCAAGTTTGGATTGACATTAAGATATTTGCATGGTTCTATTTCAATAATATTGTTGTTAATACTTGGAACAGTCTTCATCTGTTCAAGGCTCAAAACGTATACAAAATCATCCTCCCCCGAGTCTTCAATGGAAGTAACAAAAAATGAATTACTAATTAAACCACTTATGATATCATCTTTTGTTTCATTCTTAAAGTATTGTGCCTTCCCGAGGGTGAAAAGTGGTTGTGAGTGATCTGACTCATGTTCAAAATCATCCCACAAGGGGTTTCCCGAATCCATATCTAGTTTCGTTGGGGGATAAAGGCTAAGATTCTTGGTGGCCAGGCCATCAAAAATGATCATAGATCTAGACCTACATTCTGTGAATGCATCTGTAGTGGCTAGCCACAACCTTCCTAAGCTTAAAGGATGCCCCCCCAAGTTTGATTAAGGAATTCAGCAGGATATCACCAAGAATCTACTATAATCACTACGTCTTCTAACATCCCCTCAAGTTTGACATGGGACCTATCTACTAATTCCAACACCGTAGGTGTATATCTTAGTTTGTGTAACCCTAAGGTGATCAAGATCTCTTTCGTGATTACATTAATGGTTTCCCCTAAATCAATCAATGTATTGGTAATGGGCTTTCCATCGATGTAAATAGTGAAAGTAGAATTCCCTGAATCATTGTATTTGGTTAAAATGGGTTGATCAATCATCAACTCAAACAACTTTCCCATCACATGAATAGTAGTACGGTCCTTAGGCTTCCTTCCAGGTTTTTTAACACATAGATCCCTTACTCTTTTTGCATAAACAAGCACATCTATGATAGCTTATAGTAGATGAATCTATATGTAAGTTTCTCAACCCCTTAAGAAAATTAGATTCTAGGTGTGAAGTCATACTATTTTCTGCTAGCATTCGAGGATATGGAGGATCTTTAGTTGTTATAGTCAAATCGGTTATCATAGGTGTAGCAACTTTACTTAAACTGGCTGTTACAAGCACAATCGTCCTTTCCAAATCAATTGTTACAAGTGTGACAGCGACTTCAAAATCTATAAGACCCCCCATGGGTGACTCACATTATTCTTTGGTTATAACAAGGGAAAGATTTGGGTTAACCACTTTCCCTCACGGAAGATGGATTTCTTTATACCCGATAGGAGTGATACAATAAATATGAAAGGTATTTGAAGGTTCAATCTTCTAGGTTGCATTATTGTTTGGGTTAGGGTTGGGTTGCACAGGTAGTTGGGGTCATATAGAAGGTGTAGAAACATGTGTTTGAAGAGTTGGTAGTTGTAACTATTGTTGTACTCGTATTACAGTGGGGGATGGACCTAGGGAATTTCCTCTCCAATTCTGAGTCCAAGGATATGGTTGCAATGGAGGGCATTGGAAAGGTGATGAGGGAGGCCATTGATTCCAAGGTGAACGATATTGTGCCAGAGGAGGGGCAGAGTACTGCCATGGAAATTGTTGAACATTATGTGTATTATTCCATGGATTGAAAGAAGAGAAGTCTTGAGGCATACCTGGGGGTCGTGGTTTCCATAGTTTCCTAGATCCAATGAAGTAGGAAGACTGAACCTCCTCGCTTGATTAATTAAGCATGGCTTTCAATCTAGGAAGCTTTGGGAAATGACCTGTAGAATGCTCTAGATCACAAATGTTGCATAGGTCCATGTTGTTTACCCTAAATTCCTTCTAGGAATGCTTGTCTTTGCATATTAGGTAGAACACGACTAAAGCTGAATTAGCCTCGTCCTATGCTTTCTTCTCTTGTGTCGTCATTATTTGAGCATACAAGTTACTGAGAAGATTGGTTTTAAGATTCTCGAAAAAAAAATTGATTTCTGCCTTGGTCAAACCACCATTTGCAGATTTTTGTATCCGGGTAGAGGCATCTCGTACCATTCTTCTCCCCTTCAATGATCCTCTAGAGCATCTCAAACAAAGATTTACTATCTTGGCAAATGGTTCCTAAGATATGTTCCCCTTCCCTAGTAGATTCAGGGTATTAAGGCACTCATCTCACATTCCCCTTATTAATATGGTCTTTGAGATTTCTTGATCTAAGTCACTATGTTTAGTTTTATGAAAATTTTAATGGAATCACTCCACATAGTCCTTCGAGATTTCTTCCTCCTTTTGTGTCATCCTAAATATTTCTTCCCTCAAATTCGTAATTCTCCAATAATCCTAATACTTATATAGAAATGTCTCTTTCATGTTGCTCCACGTCTGAATGGTAGCAAAGCCTAATCCCATGAACCATGTCAATGTTGCTCCTTTTAGAGTAGTAGGAAATAATTTCATCTTCTGAGCATCTAAAATATAATAATAGCTCCTACATAAGACATCAAATTCAAACAAGAAGGTGTTAGGGTCTTCTATAGTCATCCTTGAAAAGATGGGAGAGATGACAAAGGAATGTTTTTCATGGGAGCCTTGCCTCTGATATCCCTATTGGAAACTCAAAGTGGTAATGGTGGAATTTTTTTTAGTGTTGTTTTCATTGTTGTCCCCCATTATTGATAATCCTGATCCTTGCTGTGACGGGCCTTCTCCAGACTGTTTTTGTGATTGTCTTATGGGTGAAGATTTGTTAATTGATAGCTCATGTTGCTTCGGAGCTGGTTGTTTGACCATGCTACCTGAATTGGGATATTGATAATTCAATGAATGATTTTCTGTCTCAGGCTTCAGGTGTTCCCCACCATTTTCCCCTTCACCCTCAATCCTAAGGCCTTGAACACTAGCCTTCCACTACTGCTCCTAATTTGGATACATAATTTTGGGAGTGGTTACACTAGTTTTAGGATGATAAGGTCTGGAGGCAGAGGAACTAGATACTTATGTTCTTATTATGGGAGTAACATATTTTTGTGGCCCTGTTTTCCTTGCATCCCTCTGAGAATTTGAGAATTATTCTTATATTTTTTATATCAACTCATGAATAAATGTTTTCATCCCCAAATATGTGCTCTTCTTATTTATTTTATGACCCATTTTTCATGTGATTTATTAGAGTGTTTTTACTTTGGTATTTCTATCATTCCTACACTTTACACATGGACCTTATGCATATTTATTCAAGCCCTAAGTGTATCAGCTTTATACAGTGGTGAGCCCACTCAAGTATATTAGAGAAAAGCACAGGTTCTTACCTCTCGTCTTACCACCCAACACCTGTAAAGCTAAGAACACATCTAAAGAGTCAAGGAATTAACACAACCTAAGTGTCCTAGTGACCACAGGAGTGAGCCTACCTGGGTATATTAGAGCGGTGTGCAAGCTCTTATCTCTTTTCTTACCACCCAACACCTATGCACTAGAAACACTCTATTAACAAAAAACACTTGGCTGACTACATTGTCAACTACCTTCCTTGGCAACGACACCAAAATGTTTTAATCACTATTAATTTGACTGAATCACAACCATTAATTGTCAACCTAAGGTAGTTATTTCTATTTCAAAGGAGTATGCATTGTTTGTGCCGATACACTTCAAATAAGAGTAAAAATAAAAGATAGAAACAAATGTCATTGAATTTAATTGTAGAAAGTAACACTCATGTAGAAATCAAAAACATTCTACATAAATGAAAGAACACTTCATGTTACCAAGGAAAATATGTGCCACACACCATACCATTAACTAAGCTAGCTAACTGAATATTATGCTGAAATCAATCAGGTGTGACAACATATAAAAAATCTGGAAACAGAAATAAACCCATTCTGCAAATTACACGGCGACAAAAATAACTTCACACTTACTGAAAGGAACAATAATTAATCTACCATTATGTTATTGTTGTTGCTTAAATCCCTGCTAAAGAGGAGGGCCCTTCCTCCCTAGCGGGGCGTAGGGATGAAATGTGAATTAGTTAAGGTCTCAACACCACATCTGTAAAAACATTAGCAATGTTATTCTTTGTATTAAAATGGTCATGAATTATAGAAGAAAAATGATGACATTATCCCCCCTTGTTTACATGGAACTGAGTCCACTTTATAAGATTTACATGCCCAAAATAAGAAATAGATCAGTCATGAGAATCTCACAATTCTCATGTTGATCAATATTGAGAGAGAGAATAGAAATTATTACAACAGGTTCTAAATACAAGGCCTATTGTTGTTACATCATTTCTCAAAATCACAACTTCCTTGACTCCTTAGCCGCCCATAGATAATACAATATTTATGACAGTTGTTGTGTGGAATAGTACCCATGGTCCTAGATAGTTGCGGTGTAGTCAACATCCCACGGTGTAAGAACAATTTGAGGTGTAACAACAATTTGGTGTGTAACAACAATTGTCTGAAACAACGATTACTCAAAAATCCTTTGTGAATTATCACATAGTTGCTCATCCTTTAGCCATGGACTTTGGAGCATCACCTTAAAGAAACAGAACCAAAGAACTTTTCCCATATTTGCCTCAGTTAGCCATCAAAATGATATCACCTCATTCATATTTAACAAATATGGAAAAATAATGTCATAACAAAAATGGATTCTTATAACTAGGAAAAAGGTAATAATGATGTAAAGTCCACGGGTTCAAAGGTGAAATGGTCAAGGATGGGGGAAAATGGTGTCTAAAATATGCACAAAACCTGCACCCAACAACAATGTCTTCTTCCCATATTTTTCCTAATTTTTCTAGAGCTTGCTCCATGATTAGCCTAATAAGTCCATCATAATAGACAATGCCTATTTCCCTAGTTTTTTTTTTTGCATGAGTTGCCATGTTCTACAAGGCCCTAAGTAGGAAGTATGGCAAGTTGACTATGTGGTCATGCTTGAGATAGTTGAGGAGGTGAATATGTTGAAGGTAAATAGTCCTATATCATCATTCGTAGATGATGTAACTCTAAATTAGTGAGGCTACATATCCCTGGGGATTTGGCAAAGACCAGTGATTGTATCCCATTCCTTCCTTCACCAAATTATATCTAGGATTCTCAAATTGCTGAAAAGTCTTAGACTTGGAGGCCCTCTTGTAATAACACTACTCCCCTTCCTGAGGAAGCTCAACTACTTTAGGATTTATTTTGTCACCTCTACACCAACTCCAACAACTACAAATCTGTTGTCCCTAAAATTTAGAGAAAATTCCAGTGCTACCTTGACATCACAATCCTTTAATATGTAGTTCCATCTATCCTAATTGATGAAAAATAGCTTGAACATGGTTGTATGCCTCCAAAATCGGTACTTCAGTTGGTTTATGGAAGATAAGAAAGCCTCCCATCGTTCCTATAGCTCTTTTCTCTTAACTATCACTATTATGGGATGGAGAAAATAGTTTGGAATTTTTTTTAAGATAGTTTACAAATGTGGTATACAGTGGTTAGTTTTATTGTTTTTGGTGGATGAATTATGATTCAGGAATAAAATGTAAAGGAATGATGGTATCAAGAAATTACAAGGAAGTAATATTTCCACTTTAAGACTCATTCATTATGCCAAGTATTGGAAAACATACTTATCATATCTTAGCTTGGTGACTCCTCCTCCATAATATTAACTGAGTTGGTTGTTGGTAGAAAGATCATGCAATTTCAGCGAAGTTGTAGCAATAGGACGAATTTCTAGAAACATAAATCACAGCAACAAAGCCATGGCAAGACGAGTTGTAACAATAATAGTTGCAGCAATAGAAGTATCAACATGGAAGAAGGATTTGCAAATAAATGAGTTGTAGCAATGAGTGAATTATATCCATTTGAGTTGCCGTAATGGGAGTTGTAACAACTATTGATAAGTAGAGCTCTTCCCTACATAAACAATCATTGTTATTGAAAAATAATTGACATGAGCATTGTAAAATATACTTTTTTTAGGTTTCTAAATTTTATTATTGTTATGTCACTACTAGTGACATATAGGTTTCATGTTCTCATATTAGTTTTCATCCTTACAGAAATACTTTTTTAATTTCTAATGTATACATTATAATTTTGGGTTTCCTAGGCACTAACATCTTGGTGCCACCAACATCAAGGCTATAGAACCTAAGGCACCACGTCATCACTCATTCTTCTATCTAGTTGTTTGGAGTAAATGTATAGATATGAAATCACTTTCTCTTTTTTGCCTCAGATGTTTCAGCTCCACCAGAGATAATTTGCTAATTATCTGTAGTGTCATTGAAATTCTCTAGATAATCTTCCAATGCCTCCTTTTCTCTTTCACTCATTCTAGCTTATTTCTTTACGAGGTCAATGACCCCAATGAAAATGTTGTGATAATTTTTTATACACTAAGAGTCATTTCCCTTTCCCACAATGTGTTGCAATGTTCCCTTCCTTCTATCCCGAGTTCTTGTTCCAGTTCGACAACATTGAACTTGATTCCAAACCATCTACCTAGGTCTCTTTTTGGATTAGTTTGTTCACTGAAAAATCTAAGATCACTGGACTTATCCCACAATTCCTTTGCAAGAGTTGTGTTTGTTGGTATTTTGGGTCTCAGTGATCTTCAAGAGATTCATCTCAACAATAACAGATTTTCTAGCCCTTTGCCAGCTGATTAAGGTGATTGTGCTCTTTTGAGAAATTTGAGTTTTAGACATAACGTCTTTTAAGGTGGCCTATCAAATTCCCTAAAAGGGTTGAGTTTTTCTTTAGCTGTGATTTTTAGCACTAATTTTCTTGTGGGAACTATCCCTTCGTAAATATGAAGTCTGAGAGACCTTGAGTCTTTAGATTTTTCTAGTAACAGTTTCACTAGAGAGCTTCCCTCCATGGCCTCCCTACAAAATGTTAGGCTTATCAATGTATCATACAATAAGGTCTCAAGACCCATTCCAAAATCCTTATTAGGCTATAGTAGGCTTTACTTAATTGGTTTCAGCAAGAATGGATTTACTCGAAGAATTCATAGTGAGTTTTTCAGTTGGGTTTATAGAACATATATATGTCATGCAATATTCTTACTTAGAGCATTCTGCAAGCTAGTTCTCCAAAATTATACCAATTTCTAGAAGAACTAGATTTATCACACAATAGGTTGAGTGGGGAATACCTTCATCAATCACTTAGTGCTCTAACTTAAAGCTATTGAACCTATTAGATAACCTTATCGTCTGCATGATTTCATTAGATATTGGTAATTTGAAGTAGTTGGTGTTTTTGGATTTGAGTTATAACCATCTATTTGGAGTCTTACCTATGAGAATTATTAATGCCTATGCTCTTTCAATGTTTCAACTAGATGGAAATTTCTTATATAGATCAATTCCTACAAAAAAAATTGGCAAATGTTCATCTTTGGCTTTGATGCAAGTACTTATTGTCATAGCTCTTGTATTCGATTAATACTACGTTTCATATGTTCCACTCTACTTATAAATTCTTATCTCCATTAAAGCTTTTGATTGTATTATATAAGTATCATTCATATTTGTTTCGCTGGAATTCTACTAGATTTTTGGAGCTGTGATGAAATAAATTCATTCCTCTAACTACGTACTATTCATATATTCACCCTTCCACCCCTCTTATTTAACGAGTCCTCAAGCTTTTTATTTTATTAGATGAGCGACATTCATAATTATATAGGGTTGAGTGTCTCCTAAATTTCCTAAAATTGAATGAAATATTTTTTTGGTAGATTTTGCATACTGTTGTAGTTTGCGCAAACCATAAGCACCCCTTGATAGGTAGGATACTCTCGTTGGTCATCATTTCTTTTCTGCAAAGGCATTCCCCTATGGTATGTTCAAAATGTGTTCTATTCCAAAACCAAAGTATTGAGACAATTTTAATAAAGTACCCATAACATTTATAATTTGTGGATTAGGGTTTTGTTGCAATCTTCATTGCATGAGCTTTAGGAGCTTCTTACATTAGAGATAATGAAATGATACTTGGTTTTGCTTTTGTATGTATTTCTCATTCAAGCGCTATATGTAACCATTTAACATTTATAACCTTATCAACTTTCATAAGCTTTCAAGTTTCAAAAAATTTACATAAAATTATTTTACTTCTTTCGACAATGTGTCTTTGTGGTTCCTCTATGGTTCACTTTGTAGCCTTCATTACATAAGCTTTAGAAGTCTCTTACATTACATTAGAGGTGATGAAATAATAATAGGATTCGTTTTTTCATAGAATTGTATAATAGGTTATTCTGCTCAGAAGCCATTTATAACTACCAAAATTTTTCAAAAGTGTGGAGAAATCAACTTTCGTAACATTTCAGGTTTCAAAAATGTACATTCTCTTACTATGGACAATTTATCTCTGTTAAAATGACTTCTTTTATCTAATTATCAACCTTGCTATAGTGTTAATGACAAAAAGGCACTTTGGTGATTGATTTAATATGTATACTTTTTCTTCCCTGGGCCATGTGTTAGTTCTTTTAGCGCAATGTTGCTTTAACATCAATAATATATCCAGCTCCTTGATCTACCCCCTAGTAGTAATTTAAAGTAATTTTGCACTAATTTGTTTGTAATCTAGGACTGTTATGTATGCCAACTTCTCTTTTAGTGGTTGGAAACAGTCCTGTTACGCTCATCCTTAGCATTTATTTTACGTAAGGCTATATTAATTCTTTTGTACAAACACAATAGACTATGATGTGTGTCAACTTATTTTAGTGGTTAAACGCACTAGAACAAGATTTTCTTATTAAAGGTCTTGGACTGAAGAGGATGTTTGTTTCTTCATTACATAAATGTTGTTTTGGGCGTATATCTCACGTGGTCAGGACGGATGGCATTCTGCCTCCCCACCCATGTTCGAACCCTCGTCGGATGATTGCGCTGCATGGCAGCGATTATGAACATTGCGCTTCTATATATATATGTAAATATTGTGAAAAAATTGTGAAAATCGAACTAATTTATAGCTTCTCATTGAGGGACTAGCCCCCTTCTTTAATCTATTAAAAAAAAAATATCCTTATTATTGTTGGAACATAATAAAGTTCTATATTATAGAGGATAATTAAAAGATTATATCATTTTAGAATATACATATAATATAATATGTAATGTTTAACCATTATTAATTGGTATTTTACCTTTTGAACCAAAATTTACTGAAAATAAGTTAAATAAGATCACCTTGAGTCTTGACACAAGAGCAACTATGAACATTTTCATGTATCTGTTGCTTGTATGAGCACTGAGAAACATATAAAATTTGTTGTAATGTTTACTCTTTAGTTTGTATTTTGTGTCTTTTATGACATGTTACATCATTATCGTTAGGGATAGGGATTAATTAGCTAGGTTAATAAAATTATATTTTAAATAAATAAAAAATTCAAATAAAAATAAAAAAACATATACTTGGACGTTATTTCCATAGGTTAATACTAAATATATAAAATTATTTTTTTATAAATTATATTTTAAATATAAATTCAAAAAAATAGATAAAATATTAAAAATAAATAAAACCTCTACTTAATATTTTTGTTTAAGATGATCAAATATTTTTAAATGCGAAATTAAATTTTGAAAAGATGAAGTGAAGTTTTTAAATATTCAATAATCTAGAAAAGAATTAAGCGAAGTTTTTTTTTATATTTAAATTAAAAAGAAAAACATAGATATATTTAAATTTAAAAATAATTTTATTTTTATTGAATCCGAAAAGTTGATTTCCACGAATTTGAATTAAAATGAATTTAACTCTATTTGTATTTATATTTGTTTTTAAATTTTATAATAAGAAATTGTTTAAAAATTTTAAATAATATTTATTTAAAAATAATCTACTCAACTTCACATTTTTTCTTTTAACATGTTATATTAATTAATTCTATTGTTTTACTAAACTTATTATAACAAGAGCCCCTTGGTGGCAATGTGCAAAAAAGCAAAAGTAGTGCAATTTTCATAACTTTGGCTCTTGTTATTATTATTTTCATGTCATGTGCTAATAGAAGTTGGTTTTCGCATGAAATGTGTCTGTATATGCCCCTAGGGGTTTTCATAGATATGTCTTATTTTTTCTTTTCTTTTGTTATCAAAAGAGTAGAATGAGTCATCTAGCAGGAATCATTTTCTTTTGCACCAACTCCAAATCATTATTGGGCCATCCAATTATGATTTTTCATAGGAAGGCTTTCTTAGATAAGGGTTGATGACATAAGAAAATCCTATGCCCATTTTTCATCAGGGAACATTTGTCCTTGTCTATGGTGCAAAGTTTAATGGCTTCACTATCATAGAAATTATCAATCTCATAAGGTCTTAGCCATGTAGTGTGGAACTTCTTTAAAGTCCTTAAACCTAAAATATAGTAATGGTGCCTAGTCCCAAATCTTGAACTTCTTTGTTTTAATGAATTTTTAGTATTAATGTGCCATTTTATTTTGTATCATTGTTTTTCAATGCAAAGAAACTTAACGAATTTCATCCAATTCATTGATCTGGAGGAGCCTCTGCTTTTGAGCCTCTATCAAATCCATTCCAAGTTGGATGGATTTTTTGTGGGCCTCATTATTGGTATCAATTATTAATAATATTTTTTATCCATATAGTAACTCATAAGGAATACAACCAAAGGTCATTCTCCATGTGGTCTCATAGGCCCATAAAGCTTTACGAAGTTTGTTAGGCCAATGTTTTAGATGTAGCTAAACATTTTTTGTGATGATGTTTTCGAGAATCTTATGTATTCCTTCCATTTGTTTTTTTGGTATGTGAATGATATGGTGTGGTAAAACTATGCTTGATCCTATATTTATCTATTAATTCTTCAATTATCTTTGATGTGAACTCGGTTCTTCCATTCATGACTATCTCTCATGATATCCCAAATATAGTGAATATTTCCTCATGAGACATTTTTCTATTGCTTGCTCAGTTGTAGCTAGAAGTGCCTTGGCCTTCACCCACTTTGTGACATAATCCATGCATACCACATAGGCGTTTTAGTGTGATAGTGGGTTGATCGGTCCATTGAAATCAATGGCTCAACTATGAAAGGGTTCCAAAATATATGTGGTTGTAGCGAAATCTCATTGGATCATAGAGGTCTTCACATGTGTTGGTAGTTATTGCACCACTTTACATACTCCTTAGCATCATTTAAAATTGTGGGCCAATAGTACCCTTGATGAATTACCTTGTACCATGTTATATTTTCAGCAAAGTAGACCCCACATGGTCCCTAATGGCAAGCTTTGAGAATCTCATAGATTTCACGTTCTCTTACACATCTCTGAATGATGAGGTCAGGGCCTATATAGAAGAGACATCCATCAATGCAAAAGAACCTATAAATTTTTCTCACAATCTTTTGATGTTTTTCTGTAATAGATGGTGTGGAAGTATACCTTTATAGGAGACTCATTTTATATAGGTGAAGTGCATATTGAATTAAAAGAATCTTGTATCTCAAGGTGCACAATATGATCAAGGTTGTGTGCATGATTTGAGGAAGAAGGGGAGGCTACGCAATCATTGATCTTTCCATCCTATGCCTTTTGATGAGTAGCCAAGTATTAATTTATAGAGACGACTTGATGGATTTCTCCCTCTTCATCACTATCCTCTTCTTCATTCCATATGTGTATTTCCATGTCTATATTGGGCTTCACAAAAGGATAAAGGGTCAAATGTTTCACATAGATCCCATGAAATATAGTCATGTTTCCTAGCCTACAACTAATGTAAGCATTGACAGTGACCAACCAAGTTTTTCCTAATATCATAGGATGCCCTCCCAAGGAGGTCTTGGGTTGCAAAATGATGAAATTTGTAAGATATTCCCATGAATTCACTAAATCTATGACATATTCTAATATCCCTTTTGGTTTGATGGTATATCTATCAAAAAGTTGTAATATAGTGAGGGTCTACCTGAGACCAGAGAGTCCTAAGGCTTCCATAATTTCTCGCATCATGACATTAATTGTGGCACCCAAATCAATCAATGTGCTAGGAATAATAGTTTTGTTAATTTTCACATTAACCACTAGGTTTCTAGCATCATAATACTTGGTTTCTAGGGTCCCATGCTTCATTGGTTCTCACCATTTTCCAATAACATGAATATCTTGGGAGTCCTTCTTTCTCCCATGCTTCCTCAAATAGAGTTACCTGATTCTTCTAGAATAAAGAGGCACATTCTTAATGGCTTGAAGAAATGGTATCTTTACACAAACATTTCTAATTTCCCCCAATAGGTAAAATTCAGGTTGAATAGTAGGCTTTTCTTGGTTCGAACTTTCAAGTAAAGGTAAAGTTTGGGGTTCAGGAGGTGGAGGTTTTGGGGTTGACTCCTTTCTTGATTCTTCATTCCACGCCTATATCTTTAGATCCTCAATAAAAACTTGAAGTTGGTTATTGGTTAGGGTCTTCCCATATCAAAAATTAATATCATTGCAATATATGGGGGAAATGGAGTAAGTGGGATAGGTGGTTGCAACCTATGCAGGTTAAGCTTCCCTCCCATTATTTAGTTTAGTGTAATAACCCTAGTGAAAGTTTCATGTAATAACAATTAATAAAGGAAAAATAAGAACATCGGTAAGGGACACTTATTCCAAGTTGAATGTTGGGAAAATATATACTAGTGGGCATCACTGGAT